>JAVSCE010022231.1:0-36660 GCA_032199065.1 Smutsia gigantea | reverse complement strand
TTATCTGAAATTGTTTAATCCCTCCATCATATTTAAATAATAATCGTGCTGGATACAATATTCTTGGTTCGAGGCCCTTCTGTTTCATAACGTTAAATATATCATGCCATTCTCTTCTGGCCTGTAAGGTTTCTGTTGAGAAGTCTGATGATAGTCTGATGGGTTTTCCTTTGTAGGTGATCTTTTTTCTCTCTCTAGCTGCCTTTAATAACCTGTCTTTATCTTTGATCTTTGCCATCTTAATTATTATGTGTCTTGGTGTTGTCTTCCTTGGGTCCCTTGTGTTGGGAGATCTATGAGCTTCGGTGGACTGCGAGACTACTTCCTTCCCAGCGAGGGAAAGTTTTCAGCAATTATTTCTTCAAAGACACTTTCTATCCCTTTTTCTCTCTCTTCTTCCTCTGGTACTCCTATAATGCGAATATTGTTCCGTTTGGATTGGTCACACAGTTCTCTTAATATTCTTTCATTCCTAGAAATCCTTTTATCTCTCTGCCTCAGCTGCTCTGTACTCCTGTTCTCTGTTTTCTATTCCATTAACAGTCTCTTGCATCTCATCCATTCTGCTGTTAAGCCCTTCGATCGCTTGTCTGATTTCTGTATTGTCTTTCCTCAGTTCCCTCACTTCCTCCCTCAGCTCTTGCACATTTCTCTGTAGGTCCATCAGCATGGTTATGACTTTTATTCTGAATTCTTTTTCAGGGAGGCTGTGCATTTCCATCCCTTCAGACTCCCTCTCTGGGGTTGTCTGGTTGATTTTTGTCTGAACCATATTCCTCTGTCTTTTCATGGCTGTATAATTTGGTCACTGATAGTTGCCACGTATGTCAGCTGGGCTCTTTAAGACTTTAAAAAGAGGAGAAAAAAAAGAAAGAAAGAAAGAAAAAAAGAAAGAAAAGAAAAAACAAAAACAAAACAAAAAACAAAACAAAACAAAAAAAACAAAAAAAAATGCCCACTGGACGTAGATTCTGTGGGAATGCTCTAGGTGGCGCTATTGCCCCACTATTCCACAGCTGTGACTGTGCCGCTCCGCAGGTCCCTTTATCGCTCTGGCAGGGGTGGGAACGAATAGGAGGCTGTTGATCTCAGTGAGAAGTGTTAAGTATGGCTACGCTTCCTCAGTCGTCAGCTAAGGCGTCTGAAACTCCCCAGGACTCCCAGACTGCTGGGCTGAGTGTGCTGGGGCGATCCGGCTCCTCCGCTGGGCTCCTGTCTCTTTAAGACCGCTGAGGAAAGCGCGCACTTTTTTTTTCCTTCCCGGAGCCGGCTGCAAGCCCCCTGGCACGTTCCCCGCTCAGATCCTGCCCCTCTGTCTCTCCAATCTCCGCTGCACTGCGCAATGTGGGTCAGCGCTCCCCGCGCAGATCACCGGGGCTGGCTACTTCGCGGGGTGTACTTCCACTCCCTCCCGGCTCTGAATCCTCTCCTCCCGCCTGTGCGCTAGGGTGGGGGAGGGCTCGGGTCCCGCCGGGTCGCCGCTCCGTATCTTACCCGCCTCTTGGGGTGCCAAGTCCTCTCGGGTGTAGCTGCACGCTGTGCGCTTTCCTGTGTATTCTCGTCTCTCTTTTAGGAATAGATGTATTTTCTGTGTTTTCGTAGATAAATATAGTGTTGGGAGGAGATTTCTGCCGCCCTGCTCACACCGCCATCTTCCCGGAAGTCCTTTCACTTTCCTTTTTGATATTATAAATGATACTGCAACTAGATATCTTTGGTTTGAAAGAAAAACTCTGGCTACAGCTCCAAAGCCCCTTCACGAACACGGGCTCAGGCAGGGTAGGGAGTGCCACAGGTCTTCAGAAGCAGGCTAGCACCGCGGGGATGCCGGCGTCCCAAGAGCCTGGCTCTCAAATCGTATTAAGAGTCTTGTTTGGTGGCTCCTCCGAAATTTAACCATAGACTTAGCATGTAAGGCAACACTTGGTACCATATAACCCAAACCTACCGCTCCTACATTTACACCCAGAATGCAAAACAGGTGTTCAAACAAATGCATGTCCACACATGTCCACAGCAGCAGTCATCACAAAGGCAAAGAGGTGGAAGCAACCCATGTGTCCATCCACATACAGATGGATAAAGAACACGTGGCCTGTCCATACAAGTGGATATTATTCAGCCGTAAAGTGGAAGGAAGCCTAACATACACTACAATGTGGGGGAACCTTGAAAACGTGATGCCCAGTGAAAGAAGCCAGACACAGAGAACCACACGTGTGATTCTATTACACGAGATGTTCAGAACAGGCAAATCCATAGAGACAGAAAGTATAGTTGTGCGGGAGTGGGGGGAGGGAGCAATGGAAGGGACAGTCGGTGGGTCTGGGGTTCCCTCTGGGGACATGAAGACGTCTTGGAATTAAAGGTGATGGTTGCACATCATTGTGAAAGAACTAAAAGCCAGTGAAGTGTACACTTTGAAATGGCTGATTTTATGTTATGTGAATTTCACTTCGATAAACATGTATTAGATTAGAAAAGTATGCACAAGGAAGTCCCACAAAATTCAGCTTTTCTCCCAGTTTCCTTCCATCCATTTCCTTTTGGAGTTGACCATGTCCCTGGGGCTCGGAGGGCACCAGATAGGGCTGGTGAGGGAAGGGAAGCCAGTGCCCTTGCAAAGCGTGCGCATCTGAACAACTGGTCTAGAACCCATGCAGGCTCTCAGGGTTGGGGCGGGGAGGGGACAGGAGCCAGGAGAGAGAGGCGGGTGCCCCCTGGCGGTGGGACTCGGGCCGGTCACAGGAGATGCACTTCACCCACTCCAACAGCTTCCTGGAAGACATCAGCTGTTGGCTGCAGAGGGCCAGGCCCTACGAGGCAGTCCAGCCCCAGTAAGTGCTTGGGGGAGGGTTCAGGTCTGTTGTCTGTGCCTCAGAGCCAGGACACCCCCATGTCCTACGGATGGCCTGGCCCAGCTGAGCTCAGCTCAGAGGAAGGGGATTAAAGTGTATGCAGTTTGTCTCTCCACCCCAAACACAACAGGGTCTTTAAAACCAGGGGCCTCCCGGGAAGCTAGCCTGCACAGTGGACATCTGAGGGGTGATCTGAGGACAGGAGCTCCCACCCCCGAAACGTCACATTCCTCTGCCTGCAGTTCTGTTTGCATGGGGTGGGGGATTGCCTGCAGTCTTAGGTGGCCCAGGCCCCCTCTGTGGCCTTGCATGGCCCCTGCCCTCTCTGAGCCTGTTTCCTCATTTGTGCCTAAGGGGCTTTGGAGCAGACATTCTCCTGGACTCCCCTCTGCCCACCAAGGCCAGAGCTGCCCACCTCTGAGCACCTGGGTGCCCTCAGCCCCATCTCAATCCCCACCCCCAAGCTGGGAAACGCCACCCCCTCTCCCCAGGTCCATAGGCCTGGAATCCTTCCTCCCAGAAACCACTGGAATTCCCCTCTTGTTTCCTCTCTGGAGTGAGGGTCCCTCCAGCCTCTGCAAGCTACATGTCTGCCCGGGAGGCCTTCAGGCTTACTTCCTAAAGCCCACAGCGCTGTCGGGGTCAAATCAGAAGCCTTCAATCAGGAGCTTCCTGACCATTTTCCACACCTCATCCATGTCTTTCTTCAGGTCATCCAAATCACCAGGGACCAGCTGCAGACAGTCAAAGGGAAGGAAAGAGTGTTTAGTCCATTAATTCACATCTTGCCTTGCTCCAGATAAGGATCTGCAGCAACCTGCCAAGTTGCATAGAGTAAAGCAAGATTAAACAAAAAAGGGTGGTGGCCCAGGAAAGGGAAAATGACAAAGCTTGGGTTAAGGTTCATACCCCTAATGCAAGCTGCCACTAGAGGAGGGCTGCAGAGTGCACTTCCCAGCAGCCACGGCAAAGAAACACCATGAGTTACTGCCTCTAAGACATAAAACCAGCTCTACTGCCCAACTTAAGGCCTACAGGCCCGAGAAACACTTGTCCCAGTCGTCCCCAGACACCTGATGGCCACAGATTCAACACATACTTACTGAACGTCATGTATATATGCAGTAGCTTTTAGTATATTCACAGTATACAACCATCACCAAAATCAATTTGGGGACATTTTTACCAATCTCAAAAGAAACCTCATACCTATTAGCAGGCCCCCCTCATTTCCCACCAAACCCCCAGGTGAGACAACCACTAACTATTTTCTGTCTCTACAGACTTGCCTTTCTGGACATTTCATATATATGGAATCATATAATACATGGCCATTTGTGACTGGCTTCTTTCACTGAGCATAATGTTTTTGAGGTTCATCCAGGTTGAAGCATGTGTCAGTGCTCCATTCCTTTTTATGGCTCAGTAATATTCCACTGCACAGAGCGATCACATGGTGTTTATCCATTCATCTGTGGATGGACATTGGGCTGTGCCCACCTTTTGGCCATAATGAAGAATGGTGCTGTGTACTTCTGTGTGCAGGCTTTTGCATGGACTTGTTTTCATTTCTCTTGGGTAGATACCAAGGAGCAGAAGTGCCCGGTTGTACGGTGACTCTAGATCTAACTTTTTGAGAAGCTATCAGCCAGCCTGTTCTCCACAGTGGGACTTTTTGAGTTTTTAAAGTGTTCCTTCCAGTACCCAGATTTTGGTCTCTAAATACCATTCCTCACTAAAAGGAACCAATAAGCCATAGAGAAATGGCTGATTCAGGTCTGAGGAAGGAGATGCTGAAGATGGCCTGGAATATCTTGGTCATTTAAGAAAGCAAGATAGCTATCTGAGATAGAGGGTCAAGTCAAAGGGCTCAGAAACCAGTCTGCAGGCCAAAGATGAGACCACATGAGTGACAAAATAAATAGTAACTTAATTGATTGACTGAATTGAATATGTAAAAAAATAATTCAGAGTGACACAAAAAAGAAATCAGAAAATAATAGAAATGCTCATTTGCTGCCATGTGTTGGAGGTGGCTATTACACTGGTATCTCACCCTGAAAGCTGGTGATTAACGGGAAGAGCTCACCATTGTTCCTGTACTTCCTGCAAGAATCCTATTTCACAGCAATCAGCTCAGCCTGATGAGGGGAAGCTCTTCTTTGCAGATTTCTAGCTCATAAATAGAGAAGCAATGTTAGGGTTAGAAAAATCGCCATTTTGCAAACTTTGTGAAATAGTTGGTTCAGGCAACAATCCTCAGTTTATAAGGAAATTACTAGGATGGCCAATGAGGCAATGGACATTCCTGGGTGACAAAGAGTCACTCCCAAATTACTTGCATCTTATAAGGGGAGAACATGCCTTTACGCTGGCGGTGTCAGGCTAGCACTGCTGGGCCCTGATGAGTCGGCTTCATCGCTGAAGGGCCCCCAGCCAGCACGACCTATCCACTGACAGGATGTGCACTATGTCCCAGGAACATTCTTTACCCAACTTTCTATCTTGAAAACTTTAAAACCTACGGAAAAGTTGTAAGAATAGTCTAAAAGACACTCATATATCCACTTAAATTTACCAATGTTTAACTTTTTTTGCTATGTTTTCTTTATCTATATGTGTGTGTGTATTTGTTTTCTGAACCATTTGAGAGTTCATTGGAGACATCACAATAAATCATCCCTACAGAAAGTTAAATACAGAATTACCATGTGACCCAGCAAGTCCACCCCTGGCTATCTACCCAATAGAACTGAAAACAGGTGTTCAAACAAAAAGTTGTACATGAATGTTCATGGCAGCATTATTCACAGGAGTCAAAAGATGAAAATAACCCAAGTGCCCGTCCACAGATGATCAAATTAACATAATGTGGTGCATCATTCAATGGAATTTTCTTCGGCCATAAAAAGAATGAAGTTCTGATTCATGCCACAGCATGGATGAATCTCAGAAACATGCTAAGTGCAAGAAATCACAAAAAGTCACAGAGTATAGGATTCCATCTACGTGAAATTTCCAGAATAGGTAAATCCATAGACACAGAAAGCAGACTAGTGGTTTTGAGTGCTGGGGGGAGGGAGGATGGGTACTGGGTTTCCTTCGCGGGGGTTGAGGGGGATGAAAATGTCTCAGAACTAGATAGAGGTGGTGCTTATGCAATACTGTGAATGTGTAAATACCACAGAATTAGTCACTTTAAAACAGTTAGTGGTTAATTTTATGTCGTGTGAATTTTACCATAACTAAAACTATAGGAAGGAAAGCAAAGCAATGAGAATAAGATCACTTAAAACAACAATTTTAAAAGTCTTCTATTAAGAAAAACTTCAAACACGCGGACAAGTGAAAAGACTAGAATAATTAATTAATCCCCATATATCTACGATCCAGATTTAATAATTATTAACACGTTGCTATATCTGCATTTTGTTTTTGACGGAGTATTTCTTAAAGAGTTACAGAAATCATGACATTTCTCATAAATATTTTAGGAATTATGAGGACATTTTCTTACACAACAATACTGTTATCCCATCTAACACAATAAACAGTAACTCCTGACTTTGATCTAATTTCCAGCCCATTTTTAGAGCTGTAGCCACTGAACCACAGAACAAGCTAAGTCTCCTTGTGTGTTACATCTGATTATTTTGTCCCTTGAGACTTAACGTCTTTCTGTCCCCAATTTCATTCACCCTGCCATGGAATTATTAGAGAAAAAGAATAGGTGCGCTGTTCTGTACATAAACTGTAGTTATTCCAGCTGTAGGTCTGTATGGAGGTGCATGATTTTTATGACCACTGTGTCTCCAAGACAACTGCCCCACAGCTGTTTTTCTGTTATATCCCCAGTGCCCAGCATGGTAGGTGCCCAACACATAGCTGATGAATGAGTAGATCCTCATTTTACAGAAGAGGAAACAGAAGCTCAGAAAGGTTCCGTAAGTCAAGGTGTGCTGCGCACAGCCGGGGCTGAGGCTGGGACCCAAGATGCCTGACTCTACACCCGAGTTCTTGCACCTCTTGGTATCCATGCCTGTGTGTGGTCCCCCGTCACACTGAATAGGGCTGACCTATGCAGCCAACAGGGTATTACAGAAACGGGGGAGCATGACTTCTGCGGCTAAGCCACAGGAGACGTGAAGCTTCTGTCCTGCTCTCTTGGGCCACTCGCTCTAGGGGCAGTCCACTGCCATGCTGTGAGGCTGCTCAGGCAGCCCGAAGGAGGTGGACATGTGATGAGGAGGGAGGAGCCTCGTCAGCAGCCGCGGGAGGGCACCAACTGGGAAATGGCTCTCCGGAAGGCCGCAGCCCTGGATGACATCTTGGCCACAGCCTCATGGAAGGTTCTGAGCCACCCAGCTAAGTGACTCCCAAATTCCTGACCTTCAGAAACTGAACATTTACTGTTTCAAGCTGCTGAGTTTCAGGGTGACTTGCTATACAGCAAGTGATGACTAGGGCGCTCACCTCGGTGTTCAGGTCCTTACTCGGTTGCCCCACAGCCTCTTCTTCCAGCCATCCTCGTGGGTCACAGCCCTGAAGAGCATGCCCTGAATCATCTCACTCAGCTCCACGGCCACTGTCTCCAGGTCAGCCTGGCTCGCCTTGCCTGCCAGGGCAGCCCTGTCAGCCTTCTAGAGAGGGAGGGAACTCAGAAGGCAGGGGTGCTGGGGGGGGGCAGTCAGACCCCTTTGGTTAATTTTTCCTAGTTCGGGACCCTGGACATCTGGCCTTGGCTTAAATTCAACTGTGGGGTCCAGGTTGACTCATACATAGCTGTCAGATCTAAGCCAAGGTCTTCCTGTGACAAAGAAGTTGGTACACGATTTTTAATTTCACATAACAAGTTGCCGCTGATCGAGTCACTGAAAATAGGAGTTGATGAGACAAGCTTTGAGAAGCTTCTCCAGCCTTTCTATATGAAAAAAGGTGGAAGGAAGCTCTGGAAGTCTCTCGGCCTTGGCTGGGTGATCCCAGTTCCTTGGGGGCAGCAGGGCTCACGGGGGAGAAGGAATCTGCTCACTCACCTCTTTCAGCTCCTGCTCCATCACGCTTTTGTCCACCTTATGCATTTCTAGGTTTTTTATCTGAGCACGGACAACCTTAGAACAGAAGCGAAGGGCATACCAGCCATCCCCAGAAGCCCAGGGACAATGTCTACCTGCCACACCACCCTTGCCATGTGCTGGAAAGAGACAGTGGGCCACAGGTAGAGTGGGCAGCTGAAGGCTGGGGCTCCAGGGCTCCAGGTGCCCAGATCAGAAGAGAAGGAATTGGGAAGAGCTGCCCCCTTGGAGGTGGATCACAGAACTTTGCTGATGGGAGGCACACCCGACCGAGGTGAGCACAAGCTGGTGCTGTGTGTTGGCACTCCAGGTGTTTCCAGCACGCTCACCTCTTCTGGTGATAATGGGGTAATGGGGTCTCTGGGAACTGCAGGCTCTTCATCAACCAAGCACTTATCAGCCACACACTGTGCCCGAGTGTCGGGAAAACCCTTATTCCCCATCCCCAGGACTCTGTGGAGGACCAACTCCCTCTGTTAATTCTGCTCTCTCTCCACTTGCTGGACCTTTCTGGTCACAGCAGGACCTAACCTGCTTGGGAAGAGGCTCACCTGTATGGGGCCATATCCCCAGAGGGTGGGGTCCCTTTGTCTCTAAAGCCGGAAGCAGGCTTCTACTTCTCCCCTCATATCTGCTCTCCTTCTTACCCTTGGGAACAGAACCCCCAACTTCCAGTTGGCATCTGGCACCCCTGAATCATGTCTACATTCCACAGCCTCCCTAATAGCTGTGTGACCACTGGAACGTAAATGGAAGTGGGTAGGAGTCCTTTTTGCTACAGGCTTGCATGCAGAGTTAATGACTGGAGCACGAGCAGCCATCTTGGACCTTGAGGTGACCTTGTGAATGGAGGTCACACAGCATGGAGTTCTATACCAGCTCTGGACCAACCATCTCTAAGTTGCTTGAATGTGAAAGAGAAATATACTTATACTTGTTTAAGTCAGTTATTTGAAGGTTTTATATTCAAAGTTGAACATAATTCTGATTAATGCAAAGCTCCATCACATCCACCTTGCCCCCAAGTGGGTCCCAAAGACAGTGGAGATATGGAGGGAAGCTCCTGTTTTGGCCTTGAGTCAGGCTGCTTTGTTCATCCCCACATTAGCAGGGAGCTCTGACCATTTGGAGTCACCAGGCACAATGTTAATACTTAAATCTCCACTTGGCTCTTTCTAGTTAAAATCTAGAAACGAAGAGGATTGATTAGCCAGGACCCTCTGACTTCCACTGCCAGGGTCACCTGTATATAGGACTGACTAGTACCTTCCCCAAACTTCATGCTCACCCAAAACCTATGAGCATGGCCTAATCTGGAAATAGGTACCGTGCAAATATAATTAGTTAAGATGAAGTCATACCAAATTAGGGTGGGCCCTAAATCCAATGACAGGCATCGTTATAAGGAGGCCATGTGAAGACCAGACACACAGAAGAGGCCACGTGCAGGCAGAGGTTGCAGTGAGGTGTCCACTAGCCAAGGAACAGCTGGAGCCCCCAAGAGCTGGAAGAGGCAGGGAAGGGTCCTCCCCTGGGGCCCTCAGAGAGAGCAAGGCCCGGCCAACACCTTGACTTAGGGCTCTTTGCCTCCAGAGCTGGGAGAAAACGCATGTCTACCTCCTCCCAGCCTGGGAATGGTCACTTATTACAGCAGTCACAGGAAACGGATACCCTGGTAAATGGCAGGATGGGGGTTCAAGCCCAGGCCTATCCAACGCAAAGCCAGCACTCCAAACTACAGTATCAGCCACCTCCCGGCCAGGTGAGCTCAGCTGGTTTCTTTGCCTGAATCTGTTGTCTCCTCTTTCAAATGGCCTCGATCCCACTCCCCTCCCAAAGCTGAGGAGGGGCCTGGAAACTGTCTGTCATGCTCATGGCAGAATAGCACCCAACACACAGTAGCATCTTATCAGTCTTCTCCAGCCCCAAGCCAGAGCTCTGAAAACATTATATAGTTTGCTCCAAGAATGGCTCTGGAATGCAACCTCTGGCTCTTCTGTCCACTTGCAAAGGATAAATAACATGGTCCATAGAGTCTATTAGAAGCTCTGTTCTTACTCATTTTCTGGCTGCATTCTTAGTGGGGAGCCCTCTAAGGTAATGGAAAAGTTTCCCACCTGATTGGGTGGTGGTGACATAATATAGGCATTTTATAATGCATAAATGACACTTCAGTTAAAACCAAACAAATACGAGCATTCCCCCAAACACAGAAGGGCCTGGGTGCTGTCCGTCCAGCGGGGTGGGCTCGCACCTTCCACCAGAGTGGAGGCTCAGCAACACTGGCTCAGTGACTCAGTGAGTGAATAGAGGATTTCTGGCATTCCCTGTCCATTCACAACATTTCCTCACAGACATCCATGTAAAGCAGTTAACAGCAGTGTGTCTGTGCCATTCCAGATGTTACGACAGAAAGGCCGACGCATCCGTGCTCCCTCGTTTCCCTCTGGGGAGGGCTGGACAGGGTTGCTGAGGTCTTGCAACATGCGTTCGTTTAAGAAATATTTAATGAAATGTGTTGTATGCAAAGCCTCATTCCAGGGTTAACCTTTACAAGCAATTAATTCCTGTTGGCACATGGGACAGGCAGCAAGTGGGGACAAAGGCTGACTGGCTCCGTTTGGCATTGCTTGGCCAGGCCTCACCCTTGAGTTTCTCTCAACAAGTGACAACTCCGTGGCCACAGACACCGTGATAGTTCCCCTGCTGTGCAGAGTGGGGCAGAGGGCTGGGCACATCAGACCTGGTCTACGGGGAGGAAGAGCTCTAAATGTCCCTGGGGCACGGGAACCCGGTCTCTTTAAAGAGCAGTGACTGGGACTCCAGAGCTGGCAGGGACCATGCAGCCCCTGACCTTGTATTCACAAAGACTTAAGCCTCCGACCCTACAAACCCTTTGCCCACATGGCCCAGGAGCTCTCCCTCCCCTTCCCTTAGGTGAGGAATTGGGTCCCCTTTTATTTCTTTTCCCTTCCAGGTTGCCCTGTGGTGTCCTGGCCTGATTACTCTGTGGCCACCTTGGGAGGAGGAGGTGCCTTTCCCTTCTGCCTCCCACATCCCCAGGCATCCACCAACATCCCCTTGACTTGGGGTCAGAGCCCTGACCTCCTGTGGTTCTGTTTGGGATTTTGCCTCTTTTTAATTTGAGAGAAGGTCATCTCCTCCTACTGGGAATGACCTTGATCCCTTCTCCAAAGGTCTGGGACACTGACGGGACAAAGCCCGGGCTGAACTAGTCCTGAGGACCATTAGGCCAGAGTCATGAGGCCAGGACAGCGAGTCAGGACCTTCAGGTCCACAGACAAAGGTGCAGGCTGCATGAGCCCCGGCAGGTGCTCTGTATCTGCCTCCACATATCTCATGGCAGCAACCCTGCATTCAGGAAAGGCTCTGTGGCACTGAAAACTCAGAAACCAGCTAGCTTAGGGGACATGTTAGGAACAGAACAGTTGGCATAAGAAATCCTCTTATTCATTCATTGATTCATTCAGCTTATTTTGAGCCTTTGCTGTGTGCCAGGCACATTCTAGGGGCAGCTGATTCGGCGGTCAACAAGGCAGACACCATCTAGGCCCCCTTGTTTATATGTGTGAGTGTGGGGAGTGAGGGGGGCGGGATTTGTTCACTTTTAATTGAAGTGTAATTTATGCACCGTAAAACGCCACATGTCTCTGGTTCCCCCACCTTAGGTGCATCTGGAAAACCTTTGGGGAGGGGCTGCGTGTCCTGATGAGTAGTCCACCCTCCACTGGCCCCAGGTCCTCAGACTTCCGCACCTTTAACCCATCCAAGTGAGCCTGGAGCTTTTCCACTGTCCTCTCCAGCACCATGTAGTGATCCTTCATCACCTCGATCTGGTGGTCCCAAATTCTCTCCAGTTCCTCCTCCTAAAAGGGGGAGACACCGACACCAAAGCCTCTGCCTCCCATAGCTGGGGTGTAAAGAGAGTCCCAGACCGGTGCTCTTCAATCTGCCCCCTCAACAGCCACCTGAGACACCTGCTGGGGAAACCACACAGCTGCCCACCCACTGGGGCCCCTGCAGCAGCTGGAACCACCTCTGCGAGGCCACAGCTGCCTCCTGGGGCCACTCGTGTCCCCTGGCCTCCTCTAAGCTGTAGGGTAGAGGCTGCACCAGCAGGGTAGGAGCTCTGTCTGGCTCTGGATCAGGGAGTCTGCCATCAGCTCGCCTCAAGCCATCATTTTCTCCAAAGCTCTTTCTCCCAGGACTCTAACCTTCATCCTGGATTGCTGGAGGTCAACAGTCTTTTCCTGCAATATGTCCACTGTCGTCCCAAGCCTGGAAGGGGTGCCCATATTAGCTGAAAGCAAAGGAGAGGGTGGCCGTTGGGGGCAGGGATGGGGGAAGATGCTCTGTCTAGAGCTCTACCTGCTTCTGCATTGTCCATGAGAAAGATACTGTGAGCTTGAGGGCCTTTGAGGTCATTTAAAAGTTTATAGTAGCCATATTTTAGGAAGTCTAAAAAGGAGGTGAAATTAATTTTAACAAAATATTTAATTGGCCCAATATATCCAAAATAGTATCATTTTAATGTGGTCAAAAAAGTATTGAGGCATTTTACATTCTTGTTTTTGCACTAAGCCTTCAGTGGCCAATGTGCACTTCACACTTAGCATGTGAACTTCAACTTGCCCCATTCAAGCACTCAGCAGTCTCCTTGGGGGCTCGCGGTCTCCTGGTTGTCATGCTGGACACAGCGGGCCTAGGAAAACCTCTCTGGAATTTACTTTCCTCCCAGAAATGGCCCTGAGCAAAACTATGACATACCTTACTTATGGAGAATATGAAGTTTATTATCCTACCACAAGACAGAGAGGGAGATTTAACAAAAAAGGAGAGGGGTTAAAAAAAGTACCCTGTATCCAGTTCCAGATGAGAGGCCAGAACATAATGTACGGGTCACAGCTAGGAGGTGTGGAAGATTGCAGCCAAGATCTGTTCACAACCTATCTTTAGAGCTCTTAACAAAAATGGCAGATAGCCAGAAATAGAATTTTGGCTATTATGACTTTACATCTTAAATTTAAATTTATTATTCTCATAATCTCGGCTGTGCACCGGTATTCACTGATACCAATATGGTTCTTTTTAGCTATGTGAAGTTCTTCTTTTTCTTTTCAAGATTTGTGGAACAGCATGGCTGATCAGGGGTGGCACCCCAGGTGGATCTGACCTAAGTTAATTCAGCTATTGTACTCGGCAGAGAGCCAGAAAGCAGCATAATGATTCCAAGAGGGGAGCGTGGTGGGTGCGCAGCGTCACTTGGAATGGCGTAGAAAGATGAACAGACCCACCCAGATCAGCTGAGTCAGAGACTTGAATGGGGAGCCCAGGAGCCTGGTTTACCAAGCCCCTCAAGGATGCTGAGGCGAGCTCAAGGCTGAGAGCCATGAAGCAGGCGATTCTGCGCCCTCCACCCCTCAGTGAGGGCGCACCCCTCAAGGGCATGAAATGGGAGTGTAAGCCTACTGCCCACTGCCACCCAGAATGTGGCTGTGTCCTTAAAGATGTGTACATTGGCGCAGTTGTCCCTAACCCCAAACCGACCACTTCATCTGGGGTATGTTCAGTGCTGCCAGGCACTCTGGCTGATTTGGACTCATCAAAACAGCATGTTTTATGGGCTACTGAAAGGGAGTTTTCAAGAGTAACTTTGACATGCGATTTTCCTCCTTAAGTGCCAACTTTGGACCCTAACTGTCCCTCTTCCCTGAGATAAGATCTCACTGTACATTCACTGTAAAAGGACAGACTAGTAAGAGGCTAATGCTTAAGCCAAAGGAATGAATGGCTAATGGTTAGATGTAGATTTTGCTGAGGAAGGTAAACAAAGGAGAGGAGGTGCTTCATGAAGCCCGCAGGGGGGCCTGAGCTTCCACCACCCTTCCCAGAGCCAGGCCAGGCCTACCTAGATAAGACAGGCGCTGTTGCAGGCTGGACAACAGCTGGGCAAACTCTTCTTTCAGGCAGTCGTGTCTAACAGGCATCTGGGCTATGCGGCTCATTGAATACCTGACAGCCGCCTTCTTGTCTTCAGGAGTCACACCCTGTTTAGCAGCCGGTCTGGCCTGGGACAGGGCCACATTGGGAGGGAAGTTAGCAGCATATGGAGAGGGCACATCAACATTCACCTCCAGCAAGTCTTCCGTTTCAGTGTTGTCAGTGAGGTCCGGGGAAGCTGTGGCCCCACGGGAAGAGCATGCATGCAGGATGTCTGCAAAGACCCCGAAGGGCCCAGATGTGGCCTCGGTCGTCACAATGGCAGCCAGTCTGGTAGCAGGGGCATCCTGGGTCACCCTGGCGGCGACCTCGGCTGCCCGGGCTGCTGAGCTGGCAGCAGCTGCACAGGTGGCCACAGTAGCAGCTGCAATGGCAACAGTGGTTTTCATCTGCCGAATGGCAGGCTGGGGGTGCTTAGGGAGTGCTTCCTTGGGGGCCTCAGCCTTGGAGGCCCCATCCGGAGGGACCGTCACGTGGTGGGAGAGATATTCTTCATTTTCTGAGACAGACGGGAGTTGGTACATCTCTGCCTGGTGAGACTGTGAGTGCAGCGAATGAGGCCATGCCGAGCCGGGCTCTGTGGCTGGTGGTGGAGATCTGAGGCCCTGGGTCTGGGCAGGCGGGGGGCCTAATGGGACAGGCTCAGGTCTAGGGGCAGGCCCAAGTCTAAACACAGGCCAAGGGGCTGGCATGAACCCAGCTGTCAGACTGGGCCCTACCATGGGCCCAAGCTCTGGCATAGGTGCCAGAGCAGCCACGGGCTCGGGCTCCAGCCCCAGCACGGGCCTAAACCCAGGTCCAGGCTCAGGCTGCCCTGGCCCCTGGGGCCCAGTGATGGCACTGCTTGGGCAGGCTCCTCCTCCTCCTCCTCCTCTAGATGCCCCGGGACCTGGTGATGCCAGACTGTCTCCAGGAGCTTGGGGTGATGGACAGCCTCCAAGACCTGGACATGACCAAAATCTTCAAGATACTCGGGGGCCTGGGAGAGGTCAGCAGCTGTGAGCTCCTCTGAAACCTGCATAGCTCAGAATTCTCCAGCTGCTCTGAGGGAGTCACCTGCGGAAAAGAGGGCTGGTCTGGTCAGGGCTGCTTCCCGCCAGCTCAGGTCACCCTGCCCACTCTCCCTTCCTGTTCCTGGCCCTCCGGTGCTACCCCTCTTCCTCCTCCTCCACTCACCAGGGTGAACATGGCCTCACGGAGGCCACTCCAGAGTACTATGTCCTCGGTTTTTGGGATGGTGAGTACCCTGTTCTGGAGAGAAATCTGGGGCGTGGAGAAGGTTGGGAATGAGGGGTGTGAACCTAGAGGGCATGCTGCCCTCAGGTGGCTGCCCTCCTCAGAAATACAAAGGCCTTTCCAGATAGCACTCTCCTCACCTCCCTGGGCTTGGAGAAAGAGGGGCAGGGGAGGGAGGATGGGTTGAGGCCCTCACCACTTCCCGTTGCAGTTCACTCATTTTCTGGTTCTGCCCTTTCAGATCTTCAAACAAAGTGTCCATTCCTTCTGCATCCATTTCTCAAATAAGCCAAGCACCCCCATGGGCCAGGGGTGCAGGTTCTGGTCCCAGCTCTGCTTCTCCCACAGCTCAAATGCAAGGACTTAGCTCTAGGGGACTAATAGTTAGAGAAGAGAGATTCTAAAGCAAGTGTTTCCCAGTGGGAAAGGGTGGAAAAGGGTTCCCTGGGCATATAGGTTTAGGAAATACTGGGCTTAAAAAACATTCAATGGATTTCTGTACCGCAGGACTTCTCAGAGCCTTTAGTGGGCAAAAGTACATTAAGAATCTCCAAGAGATGGGCCGAGGAGGCATTTTTGTCCTCAGACATATTTGTTCAAGGGTCCTTTTCAGTGTTTCATAACACGGATAGCTGGGTGCTATCCAGCCTAAGACTGGAGTTCTCATAGTTGCCATGACAATCAAACATGTACCCAGACCTGCACACTGGGGATAGTACATTAAATCGTGTCATCTGGGGGCAACCTCAGCCACAACACCAACCTGGGGGTGTGGAGACCTGGCTTCTAAGCCCAGCTCTGACTCATAAGCCTGTGACCTCGCGCTTCAGGGATTCCGTGTCCTTCCACACATGTTAAGAAGTTAGAATACACCTGTGTTGATGTCCTTGTGGCTAGAGGGAGCAAAAATGTATGGGTGTGCTAGATTGGTTCTACTTTTAAGTGTTGGACAGAGCTTTCTAGAAGAGGAGGAGGTGTTATCTTTCTGCTAAGTTGATGGAGTTGCCAACTTGGGGACAACCTATCTTTGAGTGAAACCAATCCAGACGAAAGCATCACTGTTGTGGTATAAGTACTAGATCTTGCTCACCTGAAGGCATCTTGGGACTTTCTAGTAATGAGACAGTAAATTCTCTAATTTTGCTGAAATAAACTAGGTTTCTATGACTTACAAATGATGTCCTAACACAGTAAGGTGTGAAGTATGGTGGCAGCTGCAGCTAGGTCAGTGGGATAGGCCAAGTGGCTGGGCCATGTCAGTCCCCTTCTCTTGCCCTCCCTGGCTGTGTCTTTAAGAACAGACCTCCTACATCTGCCCTGTTGCCCAAACCACCTGACGTCAGAGCAGCATAGCTACCGTGGAGGATGTGGGGGAGGGTCTACCTTTCCAAATACATCTTTCAGCATGTCCACATAATTCCTGAGGGTTTCAATGGTGACCTTGAGTGCATAAATGTCAGTAAGCAAATCCTGCAGGGTCTTCATGGACTGAAGAGGGAAGAGGAGGGGAAGATAATTAGTTGGGTGTGCCTAGGGGAAAGGGCAAGAAAAGTATGGAAGCTCTCTGGGGATGGCCATAGTCCAAGAATTCCTCTTGGCTCTCCCAAGGGCTAGGCTGGAATAGATACTGAAATCAACAGAGCTCTGAGCTCTCAGGTGGCCTGGGTGGGAAGGAGGCCACCCCATGTTTGAACGACCAGGAGTCACTCACTTTGAAGCTGTGGCACTCACTGGGGCACATGTCCTCTGGTGGGAGCCACTGGAGGATTGGCAAGGGAGTTATAGTTGGATTTACATTTTTAAAGGATCCCTCTGGTTGCATGTGTAGATTGGCCCTGGGAGGGTAAGCAGGGAAGCCAGAGGACCAGCGAGAAAACTTTCAGGCAAGAGCTCGTGGGTGAAATGCTGGGCTTATAGCTCAGTTCCACCACTGACTGGGGCTGTTATTCCATCTTTCTAGGTTTTAGATTCCTCAATCATAGAATGACTATGAAAAAAATGTGATAAGGTATATAAAAGGCCTAGTGCATATTTAGGCATTCAGCTAACAAATAGCAAAATTGCCAAAGTTCTTTTTGTCAGTAATTACATTAAATGCAAATGTCCTAAAAGGATTAAACTTTCAGTTAAAATGCAGAGATGGGCAGAATGGAAACGAAAACATGATCCAACCTCACGCTGTCTGTAAGAGACAAACTGTATATTCAAAGATACAAACAGGTTGAAAACAGGTTGAAAGGATAGAAAAAGGCAAACCACGCAAGAAGTAACCAAAGGAAAAGATGGTGGCATGAGAGGTGAGACAAAGGCTTTCTCCTAAAACCATATATAATATGAAAATATAACTAATACAACTAATCCTGAAAGAGCAACAGGAAAGAGGACTGCACCAAACTGCATACACCTGGAGAAAAGAATAAACCTCACGGAACAGGGTAATGTACCAAAGCTGTGGCCTGGCGGGACCCAAGCCCTTCCCCCACCCCAGCTCTCCAGGGAGAGGAAGAGAAACAGAGCAGGGAGGGAGTGGAAGCGTGGGACTGCTGAATACCTAACTCTGGAGATCTGATCTGGGAGCACAAACCTACATTTCACGGTGTTTTCATGGTACTCTCACGATTAGGGGTTGGAAAGCTAAGACAGGCAGAATGCCTAGAGAGACTAAGATTCCAGCCTCTTGTGGAAAGTAGGGATCCATATCCAGCTGCTCTGGGACAAAAGAAAGGTAGGCAGTCTGAGAGACTTCTCAACAGCAAGAGGGCTGCTAAAGGGGCAAGGATTGCACAGAGCTCACTGCTCAGGAGAAAGGACAGGTAGACAAAATTGTCTAGGTGCACTCTGCCCAGCAGGTTGGGAACTTTTACAATCTTCAGGAGCTCCAGCTCCCTGGCTAGCTACACAGCTCCAAGGATGCCCTTTGTGAGAAGCAGCCTACGGCACCTTTCTCCCAGTCAGCCCCACCTGGCTTGCAAACCAGCAAACCCTACCCTGGCGTTAGGCTGGCCAGAGGGAAGCCCTGTCTACAGCAACTACAAATGCAAAGCACAGAGGCTTATATCTGTGTGCTCGGCCCACCGGTTCTGGCAGTGGAAACAGGCACAGCAGCCCAGAAGCAAGAAACAGCTCTTTCCTCCCCCTAGGCACCAATACCACCCCCCTATGACCCCTGACATTGCTTCAGGGGCTGAGCAGCTCCAGAGAGTAGAGCTTCTGGGCACTACAGGGCGCCATACACAAATATGAAATGCCAAAGGAACCTGGTTAAAAGTAAAATTATGAATATGAATACAATGCCTGAGAAAGATTCAAATGAAATCGACCTCATGAATCTGCCTGAAAGGGATATCAAAATAAAAATCATTAACATGCTCATGGAGGTACAGAAAAATATTCAAGAACTCAGGGAGGAATTCCGGTTGGAGATCCATCCAATCATTATGGAACACAGTAACAGAAATGAAACATAAAATGGAAAGTTTTAAAGGCAGTTTAGATATGGTGGAGGAGACGATAAATGAAATAGAAATTAGAGAAGAGGAATACAAAGAAGCTGAGGCACAGAGAGAAAAAAGGACCTGTAAGGATGAAAGAATATTGAAAGAACTGTATGACCAATCCAAATGGAACAATATTCACATTATAGGGGTACCAGAAGAAGAAGAAGAGAGAAAAAGGGATACAAAGTGTCCTTGAGGAGGTAATTGCTGAAAACTTCCCCAATCTGGGAAAGGAGATAGTCTCTCAGGCCATGGAGGTGCACAGATCTCCCAACACAAGGGACCCAAAGAAGACAACACCAAGACATATAGCAATTAAAATGGCAAAGATCAAGGATAAGGACAGACTATTAAAAGCAGCCAGAGAGAGAAATAAGATCACATACAAAGGAAAACCCATCAGGCTATCATCAGACTTCTCAACAGAAACCTTACAGGCCAGAAGGGAGTGGCATGATGTATTTAATGCAATGAAGCAGAAGGGCCTTGAACCAAGAATACTTTATCCAGCAAGGTATCATTTAAATTTGAAGGAGGGATTAAACAATTTCCAGATAAGTAAAAACTGAGAGAATTTACCTCCCACAAACCATCTCTACAGTGTATTTTGGAGGGACTGCTATAGATGGAAGTGTTCCTAAGGTTTAATGGCTGTCACCAGAGGTAATAAAACCACAGTAAAGAAAGTAGAACAGTTAATTACTAAGCAACTGCAAAATTAAATCAACTATCCCCAAAGTCAATCAAGGGACGGACAAAGAGTACAGAATATGATACCTAATATATAAAGAATGGAGGAGGAAGAAAATGGAGGAGAAAAAAAAAACCTTTAGACTGTGTTTGTAATAGCATATTAAGTGACTTAAGTTAGACTCTTAGATAGTAAGGAAGTTACCCTTGAACCTTTGGTAACCACGAATCTAAAGCCTGCAATGGCAATAAGTACTACCTATCGATAATCACCCTAAATGTCAATGGTCTGAATGCACCAATCAAAAGATATAGAGTCACTGAATGGATAAAAAAACAAGACCTATTTATATGCTGCTTACAAGAGACTCACTTTAAACCCAAAGACATACACAGACTAAAAGTGAAGGGATGGAAAAAGATATTTCATGCAACAAATAGGGAGAAAAAAGCAGGAGTTGCAGTACTTGTATCAGACAAAATAGACTTCAAAACAAAGTAAGTCACAAGAGACAAAGAAGGACATTACAGAATGATAAAGGGGTCCATCCAACAAGAAGATATAACCATTATAAATATCTATGCCCCCAACACAGGAGCACCTACATATATGAAACAAATACTAACAGAATTAAAAGGGGAAATAGAATGCAATTCATTCATTCTAGGAGACTTCAACACTCCACTCACTCTGAAGGACAGATCAACCAGACAGAAAACAAATAAGGAGACAAAAGCACTGAACAACACATTAGAACAGATGGACCTAACCGACATCTACAGAACTCTACACCCAAAAGCAGCAGAATACACATTCTTCTCAAATGCACATTGAACATTTTCAAGAATAGATCATATCCTAGGCTACAAAAAGAGCCTTGGTAAATTAAAAAAGATTGAAATTGTACCAACCAGTTTCTCAGACCACAAAGGCAAGAAACTAGAAATAAATTATGCAAAGAAAATGAAAAATCCCACAAACACACAGAGGCTTCACAACATGCCCCTAAATAACCAATGGGTCAATGACCAAATAAAAACAGAGATCAAGCAATATATGGAGACAAATGACAGCAATAATTCAACACCGCAAAATCTGTGGGACACAGTGAAGGCCGTGCTAAGAGGAAAGTATATTGCAATACAGGCCTACGTCAGGAAATAAGAACAATCCCATATGAACAGTCTAAACTCACAATTAACAAAACTAGAAAAAGAAGAACAAATGAGGCCCAAAGTCAGTAGAAGGAGGGACATAATAAAGATTACAGCAGAAATAAATAAAATCGAGAAGAATAAAACAACAGAAAGGATCAATGAAAGCAGGAGCTGGTTCTCCGAGAAAATAAACAAAATAGATAAACCCCTAGCCAGAATTATCAAGAAAAAAAGAGAGTCTACACACATAAACAGAATCAGAAATGAGATAGGAAAAATCACTACGGACACCACAGAAATACAAAGAATTATTAGAGAATACTATGAAAAATTATATGCTAACAAACTGGATAACCTAGAAGAAATGGACAACTTTCTAGAAAAATACAACCTTCCAAGCTGACCCAGAAAGAAACAGAAAATCTGAACAGACCGATTACCAGCAACAAAATTGAACTGGTAAACAAAAACCTACCTAAGAACAAAACGCCTGGACCAGATGGCTTCACCACTGAATTTAATCAAACATTCAGTGAAGACCTAATACCCATCCTCCTTAAAGTTTTCCAAAGAGTAGAAGAGGGACTACTTCCAAACTCATTCCATGAGGCCAGCATCACTCTAATACCAAAACCAGGCAAAGACACCACAAAAAAAGAAAATTACAGACCAATATCCCTGATGAACATAGATGCAAAAGTACTCAACAAAATATTAGAAAATCAAATTAAAAAATACATCAAAAAGATCATCCATCATGATCAAGTAGGATTTATTCCAGGGATGCCGGGATGGTACAACATTAAAAAATTCATCAATATCATCCACCACATCAACAAAAAGAAGGACAAAAACCACATGATCATCTCCATAGGTGCTGAAAAAGCATTTGACAAAATTCAACACACATTCATGATAAAAACTCTCAACAAAATGGATATAGAGGGCAAGTATCTCAACATAATAAAGGCCATATATGACAAATTTGCAGTCAACATTATACTTATCAATGAGAAGCTGAAAGCTTTCCCTTTAAGATCGGGAACAAGACAAGGATGCCCACACTCCCTACTTCTATTCAACATGGTACTGGATCTCCTAGCCACGGCAATCAGACAACACAAAGAAATAAAAGGCATCCAGAATGGCAAGGAAGAAGTTAAACTGTCTCTGTTTTCATATGACATGATATTGTATATAAAAAACTCTAAAAAATCCACTCTAAAACTACTAGATATAATATCTGAATTCAGCAAAGTTGTAGGATACAAAATGATTATGCAGACATCTGTGACATTCCTATATACTAACAATGAACTAGCAGAAAGAGAAATCAGGAAAACAATTCCATTCACATTGCATCAAAAAGAATAAAATACCTAGGAATAAACCTACCCAAGGAGGTGAAAGACCTATACTCTGAAAACTACAAGACACTCAGGAGAGAAATTAAAGAAGATACCAATAAATGGAAATACATCCTGTGTTCATGGACAGGAAAAATTAATATTGTCAAAATGGCCATCCTGCCTAAAGCAATCTACAGATTTAATGCAATTCCTATCAAAATACCAACAGCATTTCATTCTTCAAAGCACTAGAGAAAATCATTCTAAAATTCATATGGAACCACAAAAGACCCCGAATAGCCAAAGCAATCCTGAGAAGGAAGAATAAAGCTGGAGGGATCTTGCTTCCCAACTTCAAACTCTACTACAAAGCCACAGTAATCAAGACAATTTGGTACTGGAACAAGAACAGACCCACAGACCAATGGAATAGACTAGAGAGCCCTGATATAAACCCAACCATATATGGTCAATTAATATATGATAAAGGAGCCATGGACATACAATGGGGAAATGACAGCCTCTTCAACAACTGGTGTTGGCAAAACTGGACAGCTACATGCAAGAGAATGAAGCTGGATTATTGTTTAACCCCATACACAAAAGTAAACTCGAAATGGATCAAAGACCTGAATGTAAATCATGAAATCATAAAACTCTTAGAAGACAACATAGGCAAAAATCTCCTGAATATGAGCATGAGCAACTTCTTCTTGAACGTATCTCCTCAAGCAAGGGAAACAAAAGCAAAAATGAACACATGGGACTACATCAAACTAAAAAGCTTCTGTACAGCAAAGGACACCATCAACAGAACAAAAAGGCATTCTACAGTATGGGAGAATATATCTGTAAATGACGTATCCGATAAGGGGTTAACATCCAAAATATATAAAGAACTCACACGCCTCAACACCCAAAAAGCAAATAACCCGATTAAAAAATGGGTAGAGGATATGAACAGGCAATTCTCCATAGAAGAAATTCAGATGGCTGAAAGGCACATGAAAATATGTTCCACATCACTAATCATCAGGGAAATGCAAATTAAAACCACAATGATATATCACCTTACATCAGTAAGGATGGCCAGCATCGAAAAGACTAAGAACAACAAATGCTGGCAAGGATGCAGAGAAAGGGGAACCCTCCTACACTGCTGGTGGGAATGTAAACTAGTTCAACCATTGTGGAAAGCAGTATGGAGGTTCCTCAAAAAACTAAAAATACAAATACCATTTGACCCGGGAATCCCACTCCTTGGCATTTACCCAAAGAATACAACTTCTCAGATTCAAAAAGACATAATTACCCCTATGTTTAATGCAGCACTATTTACAATAGCCAAGATATGGAAGCGACCCAAGTGTCCATCAGTAGATGAATGGATAAAGAAGATGTGGTACATATACACAATGGAATACTATTCAGCCATAAGAAAGAAACAAATCCTACCATTTGCAACAACATGGATCTTGCTGGAGGATATTATGCTCAGTGAATAAGCCAGACGGAGAAAGACAAGTACCAAATGATTTCCCTCCTTTGTGGAGTATAACAACGAAGCAAAACTGAACGAACAAAATAGCAGCAGACTCAGAGACTCCAAGAAGGGACTAGTGGTTACCAAAGGGGAGGCTTGTGGGAGGGTGGGTGTGGAGGGAGGGAGAAGGGGATTGAGGGGTATCATGTTTAGTACACATGGTGTGTGTGGGGGTCACGGGGAGAACAGTGTGGCACAGAGAAGGCAAACAGTGAATCTGTGGCATCTTACTACACTGATGGGCAGTGACTGCCCTGGGGTATGGGTGTGGATTTGATAATATGGGTAAAAGTAGTAACCACATTGTTTTTTCATGTGAAACCTTCATAAGAGTGTATATCAATAATACCTTATTAAAAATTTTTAAAAAAAAGAAGAAGAAGTAACCAAAGAAGAATTGGAGTGGCTGTACTGCTGATAAAAATAGATTTTAGGACAAAAATTGTTACTAGAGATACAGATAGACATAATGAAAAGAGGGTCAATCCATCACAGGAAGGTAGACCAATTATAAACATATATGGACCTAATAATGGAACCCCAAAATACAGGAACTAAAACTGACAGAACTAAAAGGAAAAACAGCTCAACAAGAATAGTTGGAGATGTCAATATCCCATTTTCAATAATGGATAACCAGATAGAAGATCAGCAAGGAAATAGAAAATTTGAACAACGCTGTAAACCAACAAGACAAAATAGATACCCTAGAACACTCCACTCAACCATGATGGTTGGTTGGAGAGTAAAATGGGGAGGGAGTTTTGAAATAAAAAACAGCAACAACAGGTTGTTATAATCCCCGAATGGGACCCCCGAGTTTATTCATGAAAACAGGGTTAGCTGAACAATCCTAATAACACAGCTGACACGGTCCCTCATTTTCTCCCAGGAGGCTGGTTAGTTCTCATCCGAGAGATGACCAAGGAAACAGGGACTTCCGAATGCAGCTTCCTAAACCACCAGGGCTGCCTGGGAGGGAGAATGGGGCCTGGCAACCTGCAGTTGTGGAAAAGCTCCCCAGGTGGGGTTGGCACGGGAGCAGGTGAGGGAAGCCCTGGGTGGCTGCCCTGCAGCTACTGGGCCACAGCCAGCAAGGAGCCCAGGCTTCTGACTCCACAGTTCTCAGGGGGGAGATTTGGCCCCAGTGGCACCAGGCGATGTCTGGAGCCATTTTTGGTTGTTATGACGAAAGGGCACTCCTGGCACTTAGTGGATGGAGACCAGGGATGCTGCCCTACACCCGAGTGTGCACAGGACACCCCCACCCCACAAACAGTTATCTGGCCCAAGGGTCCACAGTGCTGACGGTGGGAACCCTGCAATCTAAGCCTGCTTAATAAGGACAAGTGATGGTGTTGGGAGCCCCCAGGTGGGTCCTCCCAAACCTCTCCAGAAGCCCCCAGGGTGCCTGTCCTAGTCTCCCCAACACCGTTCACCCTGTCCAGGGTGGGTGCTAGGGCTGGTGAGCTCGTCTTTCCCCACTTCGGGCCTCTGTAACTTGATGGGTGCCCGTAAAGGGCAGCACAGGACACTAACCCAGCCAGCCCAGAGAAAGGGGGCAGAAGGGGCAGGCAGGCAACCCCTGGCATTGACACAGCATTTGGTCTGACAGCCCGACTGGCCGGTGCGTGCAGACGCCTAGCTAAGCAGCTTGCACCATTCTAGAAACAGCTGCCACGGCAACCCCTACAATGGGCCACTGTGGTAACCCTGGCAACCTCAGCCTGGCCTGCACAGGGCTGCGAAGGTGGGGACACACCTAGGAGCACAAAGGCCCTCTGAGGGTGGCACAGCCAGTCTGCACCTATCCACCAGACCCCTTTGTGAGCTGGCTGGATCGCTCAGGGTTCTAGAAGCCTTCATCCATCAAGGCAGGCCGGCGACAGGCTGCTGCAGAGGGGCTGGCGCCTTAGAAACTGTGTCCACCTCTCCAGCCTCCGAGGCCCTCCCTGGCCTGCTCTTGGCCACCCATGCAGTCTCGTCTCTAGGAACAATTCCATCTCATCTGATATTAGGAGAGCCACTCCAGCTCTCTCCCAGTTACTCCCTGCATGGCCTTTCTTTTTCTTTTTTAATTATAAAACTTTGTTTTTATTCAGGTATCACTGATATACAATCTTATGAAGGTTTCACATAAGCAACATTGTGGTTACAGCATTCACCCATATTATCAAGTCCCCACCACATACCCCATTACAGTCACTGTCCTTCAGTGTTGTAAGATACTGTAGAGTCACTACTTGTCCTCTCTGGGTTATACTGCCTTCCCTGTGCCCACCTCATATTATGTGTGCTAATCATAATACCCCTTAATCCCCTTTCTCCCTCCCTCCCCACCCACCCTCCCCAACCCCTCCCCTTTGGTAACCACTAGTCCCTTCTTGGAGTCTCTGAGTCTGCTGCTGTTTTGTTCCTTCAGTTTTGCTTCGTTGTTATACTCTACAGATGAGTGAAATCATTTGATACTTCTCTTTCTCCGCCTGGCTTATTTCACTGAGCATAATATCCTCCAGCTCCATCCATGTTGTTGCAAATGGCAGGATTTGTTTTCTTCTTATGACTGAATAATATTCCATTGTATATATGTACTACATCTTTATCCATTCATCTACTGATGGACACTTAGGTTGCTTCTGTGTCTCGGCTATAGTAAATAGTGCTGAGATATACATAGGGGTGCGTATGTCTTTTTTTTTAATAGTTTATTTTGGTATCATTAATCTACAATTACCTGTGCAATATTATGGTGATTTAACTACCCCCTCATCAGGTCCCCCCCACCAACCCCATTACAGTCACTGTCCATCAGTGTAGTGAGATGCTATAGAGTCACTACTTGTCTTCTCTGAGTTGTACAGCCCTCCCCGTGCCCCCCCAACATTACATCTGCTAATCGTAATGCCCCTTTTTCCCTCTTATCCTCCCTTCCCACCCATCTTCCCCAGTCCCTTTCCCTTTGGTAACTATTAGTCCGTTCTTGGGTTCTGTGAGTCTGCTGCTGTTTTTGTTCCTTCAGTTTTTTTCTTTGTTCTTATACTCCACATATGAGTGAAATCATTTGATACTTGTCTTTTTCGGCTTGGCTTATTTCACTGAGCATAATACCCTCTAGCTCCATCCATGTTGTTGCAAATGGTAGGATTTGTTTTCTCCTTATGGCTGAATAATATTCCATTGTGTATATGTACCACCTCTTCTTTATCCATTCATCTACTGATGGACACTTAGGTTGCTTCCATATCTTGGCTATAGTAAATAGTGCTGTGATAAACATAGGGGTGCATATGTCTTTTTGAATTTGTGATCTTGTTTTCTTCAGGTAAAAAAAAGTTAACATAAAAAATAAAAATAAAATAAAGAGAACAATTCAGTGGCATTTGGTACATTCACAAGGCTGGGCAATCATCTCCACTATGCAGTTGCAGGACATTTTCATTCCCCCCAAAAGGAGACTCCACGCCTATTGGCAGTCACTCCCCAATATCCCACTTCCCAGCCCCCAGTAACCAAAAATCTACTTTCTGTCTACAATTTGCCTAATCTGAACGTTTTATATAAGTGGAACCATGCAAATGTGGTCCTGTGTGTCTGGCTGCTTCCACTCAGTATGATGATCTAAGATTCATCCAGTTTGTCGCTCTGCCTCTCTCCCTGGGCCTCAGCCCACCCGGACAGCCTGGACTCCGTCTTTCCCACAGACACCAAGTGTGTCCCTCGGGGATCCCGGGTGCCTCGCTTTGCTCCCATCCTGATCCCTCCTGGCTGCCCTGCTCAGTTCACATCCCTGAATGATAGGAGCAGTGCCCACTGACAGGGCATCTAGAAGGCCTCGAGCTCTGAGCCCTTCCCACACATTGTCTTATTCAGGTTTAATTCTCGCAGCAGCCCTCGGAGGAGGGGGCCAGGTTCACCCTGCTGTCCTTCCAGGTGCAAGTGGCAGCATGCTCAGTGCCCCACTTGCTGAGGCCTTTCCCTGTCCACTCAGCACTGGCTTCCCACTTTCTAACACTGTGACCCTGAGTGTAACCTCTCTGTGCCTCAGTTGCCTCATCTGTAAACTAGGGCTAGTAACGGCGCCTGCCTCCAAGTTGCTGTGAAGACTACAGGAGCTAACAGACGTGAGCACCCAGTCCGCCCTTGTCATTGGGTCCCAGGAGAGGGAGCCACGTGGAGCAGCCAGGGCGAAGAGCGCAGCGAGCAGATGCCGATGAAGCCCAGGAAAGTCAGGCTGGAAACTCTGGCCTGTTTCCAAACCCCTTCCATCACCCCAGGAGACACTGTAACCACTGCGCAGTCCTTCCCCGTCACCCCCTCCCTCCAGCCCTGACAGCCATCCATCTGCTTTCTCTGGGAATGTGCCATTCTGGGCATTTCATCCAAATGGAATTATACACACACGTGGCCTTTGTGGCAGGTGTCTTTCCTCAACACTTGACAGAGGGGTGATGCCAACTTGCAACAGTGGTTCTGCCTGACCCCAAAGCCACATTCCTCCCCATTCATGGGGAGGGCCCATCACCAGGGGCTCAAGGGAACAGGGGAAAATGTCTGGGGGGTGAGCACACAGGACCCACAGCTCCTGGAGGCCAGGCGTTTACCTTTGCCATGGCTTCCTGGTGGTCCCCCACGAGCTTCCGGAGCTCTATCAGCTGCCACAGTTCCTGGGTGGGCTGGCCCGTGCCCTGGATGCCTGCCAGCAGCTGGGAAGAGGAGGGCAGGTCCTGCAGCATGGCCAGCTGACCCTCCGTCCTATCGACACTGCTGAGCCTCCTCATGGGGCTGATGATTGGCTGGGCGTCTCCTTCCTGGGGCATGATTGCTTGTGAGGTCTGTAGAAAGTCCTCATCCCCCGAGAGGACCTTTCTGAGCTCGGCCATGTGGACGTGCTCTAGGATGCCCTGAAGCAGGAGGTGCAGGACACTGCTGGACGGCAATGCTGTCCAGCTCCGAGAATGTGAGTGAGCAGCTCATTCTGTCAAGTAAGGCAGGTGTGGCTGGGCGGGGGCTCTGCACATCCCTGGGGACAAGCAGTGGCTTTCAGGAGACCAGCAAGATGCACAGACAGGTCCTCAGAGGCCTGGGGAGGCTGCGAGTCACAGGGGTCAGGAGGGAAATGACCACTGTCCTGGCCAGAGCCCAGCTGAGAGTTTCTGGTTGGTAGGACACGAAAGAATGTGGGCAAGTGGGCATGTTCTGAGAGCCTGACGGGAGCAAAGTAGGTACTCAGTTAATAGCTGATGGGAGCTTGGACAGACCAACAGTCAGCCCCTTGATTGAGGCGTTTTGATTATGTAAGACCGATGACCCCTTCCAAGAACACACAGGGAAGGATGATGGAGAGGCAGCTCTCCCCTCAGAAGTCTCTAGAATCAGGAGAGTAGGCAGAGAGTTCCTGGAATTAGGAAAGTCCAGATTTTGAGAAGAGGCTGTAGAGAAGAGTCTGAAAATTGGGCTGGTTTTGGGACACAGGCCAAATACCCACAGGTGCTCCAGTTTCTGGAGGGGGGTGGAAGGTGAGAAGGGCCCCACTGGGGGCCACCATGAGGACACCCTCCCCAAACCTTGGCCCAGGGCTCACCAAGACCCCAGTGCTCTAAAAGCCTTAAAGACATGGCCATGACCAGCTGTCATGGGACTGGAGGCCTTCTGGGCCCCCATACGGTCAGGCCCCACTTTTGTCAATTCCTGGACGAGAAAACGGCAGCCTGCTCATCTGGTCTCCTAGGTAAGTCTGCAGGGAAGGTCCTGCACTTAACCCTGGAGGCCCATTCCTGGCCACCCGAGAGATCCTACATACGATACCCATTGCACATACATGGCACTCAGCTTGAGCCCAGCTCAGGGTTTAATCCCCACAGAGGAGCTGGTGCTGGGCAGTGGATCACCTCTGCACTTCAGGTTTATGCGGGTGGACCCATGACTTTTTCAATCGCTGTGTGACCTCATGCAGATGATTTAACTTCTGAGTCTCAGCTTCCCTGCCTGCTAAGCGTGAAATAAAACCTCCCACGCGAGGGTGCCACGGAGACAGTGTATGTAGGAATAAACGTGTAAAGCGCCAGGCCAGCACTGCCTCAAAGAATTTCTTTTCCAGAACTGACCTGGTGTCACCCTCCCTCTTACCAGTGACCACGGCCAGGGGAGAAAGAGCCAGGGGAGATTTGTTCTGAATTTCACATAACGATGCTTTCAGGGATGTTGTTCACTTACTTAATCACGTGTTCTTGACCTCACGTCACCAGATGCTTCTGTTGAGACCATTGCTACTCTGTCCACAAAAGCCTGTTCTTTGGGGAGAGTGGGGACCAGTGCTGGGACTCTGTGCCTCAGGAATCAGTACGTTCTCCTCAGACACGCCAGCCTGCTTTGAAAGAATGAATTCCACCAAAGGAATGTGCCCACCTCGAAAGGCAAAATAAAAAAATGAACCAATGTCGTGATTCAACTTGTATGGCACTTGTACCATACCCAATTCAGTCTGGGCCCACTCAGACGCTATTTTTTTTTTTAACAGCTTTTTTGAGATATAATTCCCATACTATACAATTCACCCATTTAAAGTGTACAATTCAGTAACTTTAGTATGCTCACAGGGTTGTGCAATCAACTGTACAACATTTTCACCACCCTGAAAAGAAACCCTACACCCATTAACATCTCTATTTCCCCAGGCTCCGAGCCCACTACGTGGGCAACCACTGTGTGCTGTGTCTGTGGATTTGCCTGTTCTGGACATTTCATATAAATGCAATTATATATGTGGGCTTTTGTAACTGGTTTCTCTCACTGGGCATCCCGGTTTCAAGGCTCACCCACACTGCAGCATCTGTCAGCACTAGATAGCAGTACATTCCTTTCTATGGTTGAATAATTCCACTGGATGGATAAACCAGGTTTTTATCCACTTATTCACTGATGGATATTTGGGCCATCTCTACCTTTTGACTATGGTGAACAACGCTGCTAGTGAACAGTTGTGTACAAGTTTTTGTCTGAGTACAAGTTTTCAATTATTTTGGGAGCTGAGGGAAGAATTGTTGGGTCCGTCGATAACACTATGTTAACGCTTTGAGAAACTGCCAGCCTTTTTCCCACAGCATACATTATTCTACATTCCCATATACAGAGTACAAGGGTCCCAATTTCTCCCGATTGTCACCAGCACTTGTTATTGTCCATTTTTTTTATTATAGCCATCCTGCTGGGTTCAGATTCTACTTATTATGTGGCCACCAGGCTTACACCCACCTGCTATACACTCACTTACACACTAACATATTCAGGATGATTGTGGACATTTTCAGATATTTAAAATTACCACCCCTCCAGAGGATCACATTTCCCTGAAAAGAACATCCAGGAGCCTCTGAAAGGACGCAAGCACAGGCCACCTAGGGGAGCGTCCAGAGGGATGATGGACTCTCTTCATACACACACTGCCGGCTACAGTTCCCACAGCAGGGTAACACAATGGGAAAAGGCCACCCAAAATTTGTCTCAGACTAGCAGATGCCATAAATGCCATAAACGACAATGTCCACTCCAACAAATCAGGAGAAATGTAACTCATTTGCAGATCATGATGCCCTGGATTCCTTCTTGGCTAGCTGAGGGGGAATTTACGCTTGAGAAAATACTGCTGACTGCACCTATGTAAACACTACATAAATACTTGGATTTAGTAGGACAGTTTGTTACTAGGCTTTAAAAAAAAGAAGGTAGCCTCTTGACTAACCAGAGCTTTAGTTCTGCTTCATCCCTCTGCCTTTTAGATGAGATCAATTAAAATGCCTATTCATAGAATGACCCCTGCTTCCTGACAGTACCCAATCCAGAACAATTCCCCAAACTACCTAACATGGGCACAAATCCTGTAAGTCCTTCTAACTTAACCTTCTCAGAGATGCCCCTGGCTTCCCCACTGGAACTGCCATATTGTCTTCCAGGTGCTGAATCATTTTGTATTCCTCGCAGCAATGCACAAAGGTTCCAGTTTCTCCATATCCTCACCAGAACTTGCCATTTTCTGATAATAGCCACCCTAATGGGTGTGAGGTGATGTCTCACTGTGGTTTTGATTTGCATTTCCCTAATTAGTGACCCTGAGCACATTTTCATGTGCTTGTATCTTTGGAGAAATGTTTACTTAAGTCCTTTGCCCACTTTTTAATCAGGCTTTTTGTTGTTGTGTGGTTGCTGAACTGTAGGAATTCTTTTTATCAACCACTCATCAGATATATAATCTTCAAATTAACATTCCTTTTGTCTCTTTGTCCTTGCTCCCTCATGCCACAGGTCCTTTGCACATGTAGACTTCCTGGCTGAAACTTTCTCTTCCCCTATCTTTACCTGGGAAAGGAAACTCCTACTCATCATTCAGACCTCAGCTCAGCCCCTACTTTCCAAGGGAAGCCTTCCCCACCTCCTCAGTTAGGGCAAGTGCTCCCACTCTGGGATCTTAGTACTTCTCACATCTTTTCTTCACAAGCTCATCATAGTCATTTGTGTGGCTATTTGATTAGGGCTGTATTCTCCCACCACTCTATGAGTTCCTGAAGGTAGATTATATCTTCCTTTCAACAGCAAATGGCTCCTTTCTAGCACATGGTAGGTGCTCAATAAATACTGATTGATTGGACAAATAAAAAATTTGTAGACAGCCTTTTTCCTAGGAAGGACCATACATGGAGATATTTGCTTCTTTTGGCTAAACCACCAGGTGGGTATGGGATAGCTGATTTTTACCTTCTGCCATAGCAATATTGAGCTGCTCCTGTTGACCCACATAAGGTGAATTAAATAACACAAAAAAAATCTTTAAGACAACCTGAAGTTACACTGTATGCTCCTTAATGATGTATCCAGGGAACTACTGTGTTTAAGACAATGAATATGCCTTTCTCTAACTCAAACACTAACACTATAAGACAGGGATCACCCTTATTTATTAAATCTTCTTTTTTATTAAGGTATCATTGATATACACTCTTATGAAGGTTCACATAAAAAACAATGTGGTTACTACATTCACCCATATTATCAAGCCCCCCCTCATATCCCACTGCAGTCACTGTCCATCAGTGTAGTAAGATGCCACAGAGTCAGTACTTGTTTTCTCTGTGCTACACTGTCTTCCCCATGATCCCCCCTACACCATATGTAGTAATCATAATATCCCTCAATTCCCTTCTCCCTCCCTCCCCACCCGCCCTTCCCCACCCCTTCCCTTTGGTAACCACAAGTCCCTTCTTGGAGTCTGTGAGTCTGCTGCTGTTTTATTCCTTCAGTTGATACTTGTCTTTCTCCACCTGGCTTATTTCACTGAGCATAATGTCCTCCAGCTCCATCCATGTTGCTGCAAATGGTAGGATCTGTTTCTTTCTATGACTGAATAGTATTCCATTGTGTTTATGTCCCACATTTTCTTTATCCATTCATCTATTGATAGACATGTAGGTTGTTTCCATATCTTGGCTATTATAAATAGTGCTGCAATAAACATAGGGGTGCATATGTCTTTTTGAATCTGAGAACTTGCTTTCTTTGGCTAAATTCCTTGGAGTGGAATTCCTGGGACCCTTATTTATTATTCTTATTATTTTTTTAGCTCTTGGAATATATGATCCCACTGTTTTCTAGCCTCCATTGTTTTTGATGATGAGTTAGCTGTTAAATCTTATCTGGGTTCCCTTGTAGATGATGAATCATTTTTTTCTTACTCTTTTATTAGAGATTTTTTCTTTGTCTTTTAATTATATTGTGTGGGTGTGAATGTCTTTGCATTTCTCCTACTTGTAGTTTATTAAGATTCTTGGATGTATAGATTTTTTTAAGGACATATGGGACTTTTCAGGCATTATTTCTTTGAATATATTTTGTTTCTTTCTCTCTTCCTGCTCCTAACACTTGCATTACATGTCTGTTGGTGCACTTAAAGGGATCCCACATTTTGTGGAGGCTCTGTTCCCTTTATTTTTTCCCTGTTTTTTAGATTGCATAATCTCTGTCAATCTAGCTTCTGGTTTGCTAGTTCCTTCTTCTGCCCATTCAAGCACCCTTGTTTTATAGATGAGGAAACACGGATCAGAAAACTTAAATATTTACTGAAGGTCACACATTGTTAACAAGTGGCAGGGCCAGGACTTGAATCTGAGATCTCAGCTCTCATTCTGTTTGTCAGATTTAAACGTTCACTCAGTAAATATTTACCGAATGTTGACTATGTGACAGAAACAATTCTAGAGGCTAGAAAATACCAGATGAGCTTCCTGCCCTCCAGAGGACAGCAAACAAGTAAACAAACAGATAAATAAGGTGCCTTAGATTATGGCATGTGCTGTGAAGAAAATGAAGCAGGCAATGAGACAACGGGCAGGGGGACCCATCTGCAGGATGACATATGAGCAAGACCTGAAGAGAGGGCATTCCTGGAGCTCCTTCAGGACAGAGACCCTTCTGCTGCTTCTCTGCCTCTCTAGTGCCAGAACACAGAGCCCAGCACAGAGGAGGGACTCAGTAAATGTTTGCTAAATGGATGATAGCTGCAAAGGAGCCATCAAACCCCACAAATAGCCATTAAAAATAGAAATACTACAAAATAGACATTAACACTGAAATCATACATGTTTCTGTTTAGAATTGTATAGCATTTAAATTTGAAGGTCTGGAAATACCATGTGTTGATGAGGATATGACCAGCAGAACCCTCATATGCACTGGTGGTGTGTTAATTGGTAGAAACAGTTTGGGAAACTTTGTGGCAAGGTCTACACAGCTGAAAGTAAGAATACCCTATGACCCTATTCCACCCCTCTACGGGTACCCAACAGAAATATACTCATGCCATGCACTAGAAAGTCTACGATAGCAATACCTTAACAGCCAAAAAATCCCATGTAGGAATTACCCAGATGCTCATGAACAGCACAACAAACTATGGTGTATTCACATAATGGACTATCATATGGCAATGAGGAGATGAACTCTGACAACTACACGCAACAAGATGGACGTTCTTAGATGTAAAATTGAGTAAAAGAAGCCATATCCTAAAGACCTCATGCCGTATGAATCTATTTCTATAAAAAGTACAAAAGCAGAGAAAACTAATCTTTTCTGCTAGAAGTCAGGAGTGTGGTGACCCCGTGGCAGCCTCACGCTTGGAAGGAAGCATGAGGCAGGCTGCTGGGAAGCCAGTACACTGGCGATTTCAGTTTGTGAAAATGTATCATGCTGTACACTTCTGATAAGAGCTCTTTTCTGTATAAAAGGTCTGGGAATCTGCAACAAATCAATGACCCAACGATGTGGATCCCATGGGGTGGTGGGCTCCCTACTGCCCTATTCTGGATGGAAAGTCAGATTTTTGCAAAGAATGGGCCTGAGAATGACAGTTTCCTCTCTCACCTCATTTGTGCTGGCTCACACTGTGTCTGGAGAGCAGCTTGGGTAGGAAGACCATCTATCGAGTCACACGAGCTGGGGTTTGCTGGCTACTGGCTGCGACTCTGAGCATGTTATGGTGTCTGCTCAGGGTTAGGTCAATGTGCACAGGCTCCTTGCGGGATCCAAGAGAGGTGGGCATGTAAAGTGCTTAGTGTGGTACCTGGCACAGTGTAAGTGGTGTTAGCTGTGTCCCCCAAAATGATCACGATTTTGTTTGAGGATCTCAAGGGAATGATGCATCAGCTTTGCTGCGGGAGGGGGTGAGGCGGCGGCAGAGGACTGTGGGAGGAGGGGGCGCCCCTGGTGATGCCCAGGCTCCGCTGCAACGGAAGTGCTGCACTTTCCACTCCGACTGGCTCCAACTCGCAATAGGCAAAGAGAGCCTTTTTTTTAGGAGCTGAGCTAGTGACTTCCTCATGGGGGGAAGTGCACAGAAGGGGGCACAGAGAAGGTTGCTGGAAGGATGGACACCCTGTCTTGACCTAGTGCTGGTTGCACAGATGGATGAGGTTCAACCTCACTGTAAGAACCAGGCCTACTTTAAACTCTGGCTTAAGAGCGCTAAACTAAGCGGGATGAACGTTATCCCCAGTGCTCTGTACGCAGGGTCCAAGTTCAAGAAGCAAAGGCAAATGGCATGGACCGCATCCCCTGCACCGCTGTTTTGCCAGCAGATGGCGCTGGTTGCAGAGCGGGCAGCGGAGCACCCACTCTCTCCACCTTGGGCCACCTTTCTGCACAACCCAGGAGGCAAACAGTTCCCCTGTGGGCCAGCTCCGCCAAGGCCAGCATGTGTTCACACACTGCCAGTAGGATAATCTGGTGGCTGGGGCCACCAAAATGCAAAGGCACCTGCCACTGAGGGCGTGCTGGGTCTGTGGTGCCCCAGCTATGCTAAAATCTGGACTAAAAATAAAGTGCCTCTGGCTTTACAGTACAGGTATGAGCCTCAGAGCCAGGAGGAGGAGGCTGGGGACCCGGACGGAGCCACGTGTGTGTGCTGGTGGGAGGGGAGGTGTCTGCAGACAGTGAACGCTCCCCAGGGAAAGGTGAGGTAAGCAGTTACACTGCAAGACTGCCAAAGACATATCTTGACACCTGCGGAGACAGTCGTAGGCTCCTGGTCTCAGATATGCCCCATGGGGATTCTACAGCAAATAACACTGGTAATGGCACCCCTTCTCTGCACAGAGCTGCTTGCCTTTATTTTCCTGTTTCATTATATATCTGATTCTTCCAGAGTTGCTTTGGTAGTCCCTCCCTATTTTTTTGAGGGGGGGACTTTAATAAGATATAATCCACATTCAGCTGTTGAAATATACAGTTCAATGGCTTTTAGTACATTCAGAGTTGAGCAACCATTATTAATGTTAGATGGACAATTAATGTTAGAACATTTTCATCACACCAAAAAGAAAGCCCTGCACACACACACACAGCCCTCATTTCCCTGAACCTCCAGCCCCCAGCAACCACTCATCTTTCCATCTCAACGGATTTGTCTATTCTGAACATATCACAGAAACAGAATCACACAATACATGATCTTATGTGATTGGCTTTTCACTGAGCATCATGTTTTCAAGGTTCATTCATGAACCATGTCAATACATCACTTCTTTTTTTTTAATATAATTTATTTTATTATCATTAATCTACAATTACATGTGCAATATTACGGTTATTAAACTACCCCTTCATCAGGTCCCCCACCAACCCCATTACAGTCACTGTCTATCAGCGTAGTGAGATGCTATAGAGTCATTACTTGTCTTCTCTGAGTTGTAC
>JAVSCE010022229.1:0-43794 GCA_032199065.1 Smutsia gigantea | reverse complement strand
TTTTGTATATAATGTGCCATTTTCTTCTGGCTGTTTTTAATATTTTCTCTTTTATCACTAGTTTAAGCATTTTAATTGATCTTTTTTGGCCTCACTTTTAAGCTTTGATGGTGGAGCAAGAGCAACATTTATTCTAGATCTTATTTTTCTTCATTATTCAGACAAATTCATTCTCATTATGCCACTGGGATTCCATGAACTAGGAGATTTTCTACTCAGGTTGGTATGAAAGGAACTATTTTCAGTACTGTGAAATTCTGAGTATTGTTTGCTAATATCCTTTCTTCAGCCTCTGTTAATTTCTCATACGTACGAGGTGTTCAGTACTCAGCTGAAAACATGATAAGGATCCTCTACAGAGCTCCAAAGTTTTTTCTGTAAATTTTTTTCTCCCTAGTATACTGTCCTGTAAAATCTACCTGTCTTGGCCTCCCCAAATGCCAGCTTTGTATCATCCACTTAGAAAGACTTCAGGGCTCCATCTTGGTTCACTTTTCTTATGCCCATGCCTCAAAAATTTAGTTAGGAAGTGAGCTGGTACAGCTGTAGGACTCATTTCCTTTGTTTTCTTTTTCTCATGGATCACTGTCCTTTGCTTGATATTCAATATCTTAAGAATAATAATTTTACGTCCTTTGTCTGAATTTTTAGTTATTTCAGATAAGGAGATAAATCTGTTCCCTGTTAGTCCATCTTGGCCAGAACTTAATTTTCCATAGTTACATTTTTACATTAAAGATATATTTTGAAGGTTAATTATGAAAAAAATACACATAGATCTACAAAAAAGTATTTTAGCCACTTGTATTCTATTATATGGAATTGGCATACGTTATTTAGCAGTCTTGATTTGGGAATAATTTGATATTTTTAACAATAATTTGGTGGAAATTTTTCTATGTCTGTAATTGTTTACTTGTCCAACTTTTCCTAGTGGGGTTTTTCTAAGACTATAATTGCTAGAACAAATTTTAAGGCTTTTAACACATACTGCTAAATTGCTCAACTTGGTCAAGTTTCAGGAGATTTGTGAAGAATGAATAAAGTGGTTATTTTTGTGTTTGAGAGAGAAGAAACTCACAGTTGTGTGAAGAGCTGTTGGTGGCTGAGAGGAGGAGAGGCTAGTGATGAGAATTACAGATAGAAAAACCAAACAGAATAAGAGATGATGAGAATGTGAATTGAAATATTGCTATGAAAATGAAGAAAGAAGGGAAAGATTTTGTAAATATTTCTGAAGCAGTATCACAGGTTCTGCAATTAAATGGATGTTGGAAATTATATTTGGCCATGGACTAAAACAGGAAATGTCTAAGGCAAAAAAGCTTTATACATATGGAGGTTCAATTCACTACTCAGTTCATTTATGTTGGAGTTAACTTGCATAAGAATTTAAACTGCCCACCGGACATTCAACTAGTGATGACTAATACAAAGTCATTTTGGCTAAGATATCTGAATTTGAGGCATTGATTTGAATAACTACATGATTTGGGCAAATACTTAGTAGTGGAAATCAGTCATGGCTGTGCAACAAATGTAATTTTTTTTTTAGGTAGAATTGCCAGAATAAAGAAAAAGGCCAAGGAAGGAATTGAAGTCTTGCATACATTTTGAGCATGAGTAGAGTGAAAAAGTGCTGAGAAAATACATGAAGAAATGGTTGAAAAGGTAAAAGTAGAGAACTGTATACAAATTGAAGGGAGAGAAAAGCAGGAAAAGGAGAAATTGTCCACAGTCAAATAATGGTCTAGAGCAATAACTACTAAGAGATGACTTCAGATTGGACAATTATTTTAGCAAAAAATAGCACTGAATCATCTGGGAGTTCCCTGGTTTTAGGAGTACATGACAAGGTTTGTAAGATTGACAAAATTTTAGATGCATGGGGCAAAAGCCAAAGACATGGAGTAGTTTTATGCCTGTCAGGTCCAAGGCCCAGCATGCAACTCTTGGTCAGGGTGAACTAGTATGAAGTGGGTCCCGGTCAGACAGTCTGGTAGCATTGGGATTGATGCTGAGGGTTAGATTTAGGGTGGAATGTTCAATATAATATTTCACTTGATCACAGCAAACAGTGCTAACAGGTTTTTGTTTATTTTAATTGGATTGGAGCTGCAGCTTACATAGATTTGAATGGGTCATCTTAAAGCTGCAGAGCCTGGAATATCTAACACTAGATTTAATTCAGATAGTGTTCTTAATATTTAATGAAGAAAGATGAAAAAAAAAGGCATGGATGGGGAAGATAATAAAGAGTGGGGAAAAAAATCGGTGTCAGTGATTCTGAACACTTATTTCCTTATTTCCTACAATCCATGTAATGAAGGAAAATGGCTTATGAATAATAAATCTATATGATAACTTTTTACCTCCTTTGGCTTAAAAGAAACTGTGTCAAAAAGGAAATGTGTGAGTAGCAGGTAAACAAAAATCATAGAGGTTTTCATAAATTAGAGAAGCTTTCAGGAGGGAACAGCCAGTTGTCCGATTCTTACTATCAGTCCTGCAGATAATGTTCTAAAATATATAGTTAATTTTTTGTCACTCTCTGAGACATGTCACTGTAAAATGTAGATTCTAGTGCAGTTACATGTCATACTCCAACCACTTTGTACCCCAGGAGTTCCCTAATTATTAATGTTATTCCCAAGATTGCCAAAGGGACTAATAATAATCAGCTAACTATAGCCAGAAACACAGATAAACCACCTGCTTTCCTCTTCCCATTTCATTTCTTTCGTTTAATCACACAATGAGATAATTTTCTTCCATTTATGACATCACAATCACTCCCATAGCAACAGGTATCTCTGTCTATCACTTCAGTATGGAAATAATCAGAGAGCAGATATGAATTTTTGAGAAAGAAGATATTTATATATAAATACACCCTAATAACCAGCAATTTCTAGGAGACAGAAATAGAGGGAAATAGAATATCTCATAGATAAGGGTTTCTTTTTAAATGTTAATTTTTGTCTGACTGCAAACTTCATCTTTTAAACCCTTTCTCCCATTATTATCATCATACCTAGAGTGCTTACAGCTGAACACCAGTTCACTGTGACCTTTCTGAAATCACAAGCCATCCTTTCTCTTTGTCACTGTGATAATGGAATGGATCAGATTCTTCCAGCAGACATTATAATGGAGTTCAACTGTCTATGGCATACACTAATGAAAAATGTTAAACCTTTCTTGTCTCCACAATGTGCCTCCACAGCACACAGCAGATGCCCTGCCTGGAGAAGCCCATATGGCAGGCTGGTATCAGTGATATTTCCTCTAATGTCAAGGGAGCCTGCTGTATGGAAAGGATATTGTGGGTGCCATTTGGAGGCTTAGGTACAAGTGCATCAAAAGAGAGCCACTTTATCAGTCTGCCCATCCCCCCTCTGAAGTGCCAGCTAGTCTCTTACTGGCAGACGAGTGGGCCTTTCTTCTGTATGATTTTAGGGACTCTGGAAGCCCTTTCACTAGCCTCTGCCCCTATACACACAATACCTATCTATCCTTTTACAGATGTCTCATGTTCATTTAACAGTCTATACATATTTGTTTTTCACTGAAACTGAAAAATAATGTATAAAATGCAAACATTCCAAGCAAGGACACATGCTGACCTAAATCTTCCTTATACAGGTATTAGTATAAATCATGGGTATTAATTTTGTTTCTCAAAGAAGAACACACAGTGGGCTAAATGCCATTAAGGAAGTGGGGCAGCTAAAGTGGAGTGAGGTGAAGAGAGATAAAAATGTTCTTTTAACATTCATAACGATAGTCAGTGAGTAACAATTTTGCTAATCCAGTAGCTCATGTTATTACTCACGACCATAGTATTTAACTAGGTATTTAAGTATTGTGAGATGATGAACCCCATTAATGAAGGGGACTACAAGAAGTGAACAGACTCCACTAGACATGGAGATTGTAGTTAATGGACACTCAGGCCCCAGATATATTATATAAGTTATGGCTTACTTAATTTAGCCAAGAGGTTACATGTTTAGCAAAAGATAATAAATTATATAAAGCAGGATGCTGATGATGACAATGACAGTTTGGTGAACATGCTTTTCTAACCTCTTCCAGTTTCTCACTGGAGACCTACATGCAGAAGCTATTGCATGAAGCAATCCAAACTTTTGGTATGATAGCCCCATTCCACAGAAATCACAAGATTATGACCATTTACATTTTCCAAATTTCTCTGGATGAAAAGCATATCTCCAGAATCATCCTGGCATAGGTAAATTTTATTATTACTATTCCTTTAGCTCCATACTGCTGTATTTTTGTAGGTTGTATAATAATGGCCTGCATCTAGTCAAATCTCATCCTAACTATATATTGGCAACCAGAATGTGGGCACATGCTAACTTTTTCTTCCAAACAAAAAAAGTCCGGAAGGGATTACCCTAGCATGCCTGGTCATGGCTTATCAACTACACCGTAGTTTAGTTTTTCTTCATACAGGCTCAAACAGAATGTATGCTTGCCAAGTCAAAATGCCAAGTAAGGAAACTATATGAATAATTCCACCTAAGGCCCCATCATTGGCTAAATGATATGGGTAGCTAAGGTGTTTATATCTGTTCTACTTGTGTTTGGGGGAATTGGCATAGAAATATCATGTAAGACTCAAATGTTTAATTTCCTTTTTTCCTCTGAACATGTCATTGAATTAATACATCAAGACACTGCTGCTTTAAGATACTGTCCATTATGTGTTCAACTAAATATATAGTATGGTTTATATCTGTAGTTGGCAAAGATGTTTGAAGCTATTAGAAGCTAAACCCTCAAGTGATTTACACATGGGTTTTATGGTAACACAACTTGTATTCCATCCCCATCTAAGACAAATTTAGTAACCTCCCTATACCTCAATTTCTTAATCATTTCAAAGGAGATAATAATAGAAATTCATATCATGGATTCGTTACAAAGGTCAAGTGAAGTATTGCACATGAAATACCTACTACAACACTTGGGGTATGGTAAGTTTTTTGGCTCTTTGTAAATTTACTAGTCAACTTTAGGTTGTGGAAGGAAGGTAAGACTGTTGAATGTGAAACTAAAATAAGAAAAAACTTTTGTCTAATTTGAAGACAAAGACGTTAATGTCCCTTGCAAGCACACACACGCACACACACCCCAGAGAACAGTTCAGTACCTAACATAAAACAAGGACTTAATGAAAATTCAGTGATGTCTGTGTTCTAGAATCACTAATCTAGGTATGGTTTATCTATCTCAGGACTGATGGTTGAGTATTTTGTTTGGATCTCCTTTTAAGCAACCTTCCTAGGACAATAGGCAGATGAAGTATCACACTCCTCAAGTTGCTAACAACTAAGACAATTCATAACGATATACAAATTGGCTCTGATTTCCTGTCTCTGATTTTTCTGGTACATTGAATGAAGATTTGATTGCTAGCTGGCAAGTGCACTGACTTGATTCATGATTCCTGAGGTTTTAATAGTTTTGATCATATTCTTGTCTCACTGAAAAGTTCAGTCATTGACAATCACTCCATTCCTCATTACTGCCAATGGCTCTGGCCTTCTGTTACTTCTTCACTCTAAATTTTCATAATACAAACTATAACAGTCCACATAACTAGACTATATCAAACTTAGCCATCAGGAAGATCCTCACTGGAATAATATATATCAATGAAGTTTGACAAAAGAGAAACTCAATAATTAATTACATTTCTTTACAATTATCATTTATATTGAGTCAACTATCTATCATTTCTGCTGCAGATATGAAGATATTTATATTCATGTGGACTATCATTGTGGGTAAAATTGCAATATGTCCAGACTCTCTTGTCTGGCCTATTGCATCCCAAATCAATAGGTGTTTCCAAGGGGTAGAGAGAAACAGTCCATCTCCATATCAGTAGATAATTACAAAGGCAAGCAAGGGCTTATCTGAACCAGAGAGGTTGGGTGGAGGCTCCTCTAATGTCACCAGGTCATGACAGATTTGGGATGACTGCTTGTAAGAAATAAATATATTTCTCCCACTTTATCTCTCCCTTTGACTTATTTCAGTTGCAAGAACAATTTAATCTGGGATTTTGCCCCCAGAGTTACATCTGGTGATAGTCAGCAGGACCTCTGAACCTGAAATATGTATACTTGGGTGCGACCCTCAGGCAGACTGCCCCTAGAGATGGTGGGACGTGCCTGGAACCCTCCCTGTGGATGGTGGGGAGGCCCCAGTGGCTGTAGCCGTAGAGGGTGCAGCTTCACCTGGGGGCCACCTGTCTGTGGGGCTTCCAATTGGGGAGCCCCTACTGGGGAATTGTTCTAGGGTAAAGCACCTCCTAGAGGGGTGGGGCCTTCCCCAGATTGGGGGGAGGGTGGAGACACCAGAAACTGTGGAATTAGCCCTCCATGATTAGAAGACTGGTTATAGGCCCTGAGTGGGCATGTAGCAGCTGGGATTGCAGGACCTCTTTTCCACAAGACAGAGGAAAGTGTTATCGAGGAGAGAGAGAGGGTTATTGTGGAGAAAGGGGGACTTTGGCAGGAGAGTGACACACTTCAGCATCACTTGGAGGAGTCGGCTGATGACCTATGGGTGATGCTTTAAGAAAGAGAGACATTCATAGAGAAGACAGGTCACACTCCTGGAAGATACATTATCAGGTAGGGATGAGGCAGCCAGAGAATCCACATTGCAGGAGGCCATGGAGGAGGGTGAGAAAGAGTGGTGCGTTAAGCCCGGGAGATGGTAGAGGAAATGTTGGGAGAGGATGAGGGGGTGTGGCCCTCTGCCGATCTTTTGCCAAGGCCACTGCCTGGGGCACCAGCCTGTCCTGTATTAGAGGCCCACGTGGTTGTAATTAAGAAAGTAAAAACACAACAACTGCGGACTCCTCAGGGGGCGAAGCCGCCCCCTCCTCAGGTGGTGGAGCACTCCATGCTCTGCCCCTATACCCAGGATGAGCTGGTGGACATGAGCATCTGGTAGCAGCAGTAGCCATCGGAACTTTTGCCTAAATGGCTTTTGCAGCCCTGGGATATGGGGGTGGAAAACATTGTTATGTCGGCTTCTGAAATGAGTAAACTGGCTTCCATGACAACTCACCCTTTCTTCCAGCAGTGGTTGCAAAGTGCCCATCATACCTCAGGGAATCGGGTACTTCTGGATTAGTGGACAGTAGCCATCAGGGAAGTTTGACCTAATCAGGGTGATTTACCATACTTTCCCACTAGCTGAAAAATGTATGCAGAATGCCAGCAAGTGTTATGGGAGCAGGGCATGAAAAATATCATCTATAATAGGGGCCTCCAGGGTCCTCATGAGGAGTTGTACACCACAGAAATGAGAAAAATGGTGCTCCATACAGCTGTCCCATCTCTGTTAGGGTCCATAATGACTATTCTTGCCCCTCACATAGGGCAACACGTAAGTGAGGCTACTCACACTTTATCAGATCTGAGGAGATTGAATAATAAGAGACTGGAAGGAAGTATGGAGTACAGTGGAAAGGAGAGGTGCAAAGGGCACTGTGAAGGTCTTGAGCACACACATGTGGATTGATTAGATGAAGGCCAGGGTACTGAAAGAAAAAATTGATGGGCTACCCAATAGGGTCTTGTTAGAACTGTGGCACCAATTAAAGCCAGAGCAGCAGTTCCAGCTGCTGAGGTCCAGGACATGGAAGCTGGAGTCACAGCCCCATGGCTGGCCTGTTTCCCTCCAAGTTTTCTCACCCAGGGGCCATTGAGGACAATGGAGAGTGACAAGATTGTAAGGTGAGATTTCTGGAGGGATGGGCTGTGGGTTAAATTTTAATATTTCCAGAATCTCTTGTCTGGCCTTATTGCATCCCATATCAATAGGTGTTTCCGTGGGGTGCAGAGAAGTACTCCATCTCCCTATCAATAGGTAATTACAAGGGCAAGCAAGGGCTTATCTGGACTGGAGAGGTTGGGTGGAGGTTCTTCTGCAGCTAGGTTGCAAGAGATGCAGGACAACTGTTTATAAGAAATAAACAAGTTTCTCCCACTTTATTTCTCCCTTTGACTTGTTTCAGTTTCAAAGGTAGTTTACTCCAGGACTTTCCCCCTGGAGTTACAATCATGTACCTTTTGATTCATTGATTGATATACTTAACCATCTAACAAGTCTTCAGTGAATGCTTAATATGTTCCAGTTAAGAGTCTAATGATGAACAAAAGCAAATGTAACCCTGGATCTCATAGAACACATATTCTAATAAAAGAGACAAACATTATCAACTACACAAACCATTGTAAAACTGTAATAGTGATAATGCCCTAAAGTTGAAGCGTACATTTCTGTGAGTGGTAGGGGTATCTGACCCAGTTGAGGAGGTTAGGGACCTCTTTCTGAAGAAATGACTATTGAGCAATAACAGTAATGACTTATGATAAGGCAAACATTTCAAGCTAGAGACAGAGTAAGTGACACACTACCAAGACACAAGGAAGGTGAGCATGCAGTCTGAAAGGAGCAAAGAAAAGAAGAGAATGACTGGAACAGAAGAGTGAGATACAGTAAACTCTAAGATAAATCTGAAGAGATAGGTGGGTGTCAGATTATATCAGATCTCGAAGACCAAGTTAGGAAACAAAGTTTAAGAGCAAGGACATTTGAATGATTGTAAGCTGAAAAGGATATGATTCAAATTTTCGTTTTGAAAATAACTGGCTAAAATGTGGAAAAGAGATACTATAAGTGGCAAAGAGTTAAAGATGGAACAATAAAGCTGCTAATATAAAAATGCTAGAAAGTAAAGGAGTAACTGGGACAAATACTGTAGAAGTGGATATGAAGAGAATTAGATGAGGTAAAAGGATGTTTATGATGCACGGGTTCTTGTTTGCGGAGTCGAAGAATGAACTTAGCAAATGCCTAAGGTAGGAGAGCCAGGGTAGAGGCTTTTATTTAGAAATAAAGTGAGAGAAAAGAGCTCCTGGCTCATGCCAGGAGGGGACAAGAGAACCTGGGGTGGTGTATTGTCTAGGGGATTTATAGGCAATTGAGGATTTTTGGGAATGTGAAAAAAGGCTTAGAGGTGTGGACTTGTACCACCTGTTCTACCCTCAGGGTGGGCTGGGTTGTTGTCTGTTTGCTAGGGCTGTTTGCAATGAAGTCACGGGTTATGCTGAGATACCCTTGTGGAACACTCAAACATTCCAGGCCAAGTTGCTCCTGGCCTTTTGTCCTTTAACTGATCTCACTGAAGATGTCTATATTCCTAGTCTAGTATCTTTACCCTAGAGAATTAGTGTGACCTTGACTTGGCATAATGCTGAACACAGAGCTTCAATAGGGACTTCTTTATGTTGTTACATTGCTTTGACTGTAAATATCCTGCCTTGCTTTTTCTGGAGGCCTTCACCCTACTCTGACTACACCACGGTCCCTGTCTCATTTAGACTGTGCTACATAATACTTGGAGTCAAACATGCATTTTCAGTGTCAGGGTGATTCCTAGTTTCCCGTTATACAAATTGGATGTGTGGTGGGACATTTACAAAGATTTAAAAAAAAATGTAAGAGCATTATATCAAATTTAGTTTTAACCATATTGAGATTAAAGTGTCTCTGAAATATTTAGAAGATGTCAGGTGAGCAGATGTCTCAGCACATTTGAAAGCCAGAGATATCTCACCTGAATGTGTGTTTGCTGATTATCTTATCATTGGTAATTTCAGTAGTGGGATTGGATGAACTTGCTGAGGCAGGGAGTATGAGTGATAAGGGAAGTGGGAAGAATTTCAGTTTGTAAAACTTTGTTTCCTATGAGTGCCAGGCCTTCCATTAAACTGATAATTCAGCATTTAAGATAGTCTATGACTTAATTGGGAGCAGAAAGTGAAAAATTGGATAAAGGTTACATGGGAATTTGGAGTACTATAATACATTTTCTAGTATCTATAGACATTTATTCTCATAGATTTGTCTGGATAGACTTACACCTTGACAATTACCTCTTGACTTTATCTGAAGATCAAGATAGTAACCAATCATATATGTTAATTTTCTACCATTTTTGCTTGTAAATAGAGCTATTAAAGATGTCATTCGTAATGTTGCTCCATGTCTTTTATATGTAGACTTCAGTGACAAATTTTCCTCATAGCTTTTGTTTGCACTTAATTCATAATGATTCTGACAAGATAACTACCTGCTCTTCAGTAATCAGGTCATTCGTCCCCTCAAGCTAAACCTCTAGTATCCTTTTGTTTTTAATGTAACTTCTTTTCTTTGGCTTCAGGGTTCACTTCTGCTTTGCTTGTGTGTGGTTTTGTTATGCTCAGATGTCTATAGACTCCCCACCACCACACTATCTTTGCTGTCTTCAAATGAACCTAACAATGTAGGTCATTCTTTTCTCCCTTTTCTAGCCTCTGAAAACTTCCTTGCATGCCCAATGGAGATGTGGCATTCCTGTCACTCAGATCTCTCCATTTTCAGTACTCTTTTTCAAAGGTGGGCCCTTTCTCCAGGGGTTGAGAGATACACCAAGTCTCTGAAGATAAACTTGTGAGCCGCTTGAGAACTGAGCTGATTAGTCAGCCCCATACATGTGGAAATACATATAAAAAAAGATAAACATAAATGTTTCTGCCTTCCAGTTTTCTTATAGTTTACCTTAAGTATAGGTTATCTCTCCTCTCAGCCCTTTTTATCCCTTTCTGATGTGAAAACAAACATATAAGTTCTTTTTTTTAATGGAAGGCAATCTGATTAAAACAATTAAGGAGAAATAAGAAATGAATGGATGGTCTAATAGAAGCCCACCATCTCCTTCCCACCCCATTACTAAATGCTCTAGTCAGTCCTTTCTAATCTCCCTCATGTTTTCTGAAAATCAAGACTATTAGTGTCATTATATTTCTGTAGATTTTTATGTCAATAATGTCAATAGATTTTGATTGCACTAATTGGTTGCTTTGAACATTTGCACACATTGGAACTCGTCAAATCATTTGTGTCGTTCTCCCCTCCCCTTCAAAGATTTGGGCAATGTCTTTTCAAATCTCCATTCATACTCATCCCTAGAAAAGTCTGATATGTAAGTCCTCCAAACATTTCAATTAATTATATTTGAGAAAAACCAACTTCCACTCTAACATATCAATATGGGAGAAATACATATCTGTCTATACTTAGGATATGATATGTCTTGATGCCCAGTGATTCAAGCAAAAGTAAACATTAACTCAATCCTCATGCATCTCACAATGTAAAGGAAGGAGGGGCTATGGACATAGGTAGCTGCAATATAAGCTAGAACAGAATTTGCCTTGGGAAAGTGCTATGAAGTTTCATTAAAAAGAATGACACCTTTCACTGGAGGACTTGAAGTTTCCTGATGGGAATGGAAGCATTGTATAGCTGAGAAAATCCAAAATCTTTGTAGCAGAAGTGGGAGTATACTGCTAAGTACAGAGCAATGAAGTTGTGAAGCTGGTTTAGGAACCAGCATGGAAAGTTTAATGCCACATAAGTGGAGTGACCTTATCCTGGGATGTCCAGAGAAGTTAGCACCTGCTATTATTAACAGCAACCTTTTGTCTCTCAAAAGTACATGGTTTAGATAGCAGATTATATGACTTTACTATACATTAGGAGCTGTGACAGTGTCATGTTGATTGTTTCTTTCCACAGTGTGTCCAAAAGAATGTAAGCATTAAAAAATGTTGATAAGATGTCAGGACAAAAGGGTTCTATAAACTGTTGTGAGAATTTATACAACTTATTTCCATCTTAAAGATGCAATTCAGGCTTATAAATCTTGTGTTATTTAAACTTACTTAAATTGTTTAACAACTTTTGGTCACAGAAATCTTTTTATTACAAGACACATAGTAGCATATTATGAAAATGGAATGGGTCATCTGTTGATTGGAAGAGTGTTACAGGATAAGTATTATGCTATAGGAGATTAACCTTTAATAATAGTCTGGGTCAATGCTGACAAACACTGGAGGTGGCCAGAAAAATTACATTTTTAATATTTTTACTTATGTTATATCTTAATTCTGTATGACAGGCTGTGTTTTCCAAAAATGGATGCGGTAACATATAACATTGTGTGGGTCTTCCAGAACCTTCCTCATCCCCCAACAAGAGATAGAGTATCTACATCTCTTCCTCTTGCAAATGAGTCATCTGTTTTTGGCTGCCTAAACTAATAGAAAGGTGCACGAATTATGCTATGTGACTTCCTAGTTTAGGTCATAAAAGGTGATAATACCTGATTCTCTCTCTGGATATATGCTTTTGGATCCCTGAGCCACTTTTGAAGAGGTCCAGCTACTCTGAATATGCTGTGCTGGGGAGTCCACATAGTGACAAGGAGAGATGCCTGAGGATCCCCATATGTTCCTCTGCCAGCCATCTGAATCTCCTGAGCTCAGATACCAAATACACAGGTGGGGAAGACTTAGAGATGACTCCAGTCCCAGCCAGTATCTGATTACAACTGCATGAGACACCCTGAGTAAAAACTGCCTAACTGGTCCTGGTGAGTCACCCTCCGGCTCAAATTGTTAGAGATAATAAGTGATTTTGTTTGTCTAATGTCATCATGCTTGGCATGGTCTGTTTCAAGGCATTACATAGCTGGAGCATCTGGATTTATAATAACTTTCAAAAAGTCATGAAACATGATTAAGTATAAATAAAAGGGGGGATGGACAAAATTTAAACAAAAAGAAAAAGTACGATAGACAAAATGGAGCTAAATGTGAAGTGAGTCCCTAATTCATGATAAGATTTCCTTAAATTGATTGGAGATATTGCCAAATATGTTATTAAACTTTCCAGCATCTGTAGCCACCTCAATCTCTTGCATCAGCAGCACTGACCAAGCATATGGGTAGAGTCTCACATTAGAGAATTGTCCCTTATAAAGGTAACGCGTGGATGAACCCAACACAGGGAGATTAAAGTCAACAGCAGACAGATACTGACCATTTGAAGTAGGAGCAGAGCAACGGAATTACATAACACTAGATACGAACAAAAAACACATTGTAAGGAAAGAGGATCTTAAATGGCAATGATTTAACTTGACCATAAAGAAGAAAGAATCTAATATGATTCTGAGATTATGACCTCAGGTAACTAAGAGGTTGGTGCTTCTATTAAGGAAAAGGCAGAAAAAAAGAAGAAAAATGCTTGCAAGAACAATATTATTTGCAGTTTTGTAGATGGTCAGATATCCAGGTAATAACATTCAACTTGGTAGGCAGGTTGCAAGTGGGAGTGGGATGCAGAAAATTGATCAAAGGGTAAAAAGTTCTAAGATTTCTTAGTTGTCTCCTTGGAGGTGACAGTTGAAGCTGTAATAGTCAATGAGATCATCTGGGTGACGAATATGGGAAGAGAAGAAAAAAACGGGAAACAAAATCTCAAGGGAGCCTGAATGAGCAAAGGTGAAGAAGAAGATGGACAAAGAAAAATAAAAACATGGAATTAGAAGTCACACTGTTAATTAATCATTACTCCAGAATACCAATTTCTTTATGATGAATGAGGAGGAAAGAAAAAAAGGAAGTATAAAAAGCCAGAAAAAGGGAAAGGAAAGAATGAAGAAGAGAAGTCGTAGGAGGACAGCACTGCCTTAATCAGACTGCAAAATATCGGCCTCTCCAAATCCTGCAGCAGACTCAGAAATTGGAAAAAAAATTGATTAGAGTTTTGGAGAGTGAGGTGAGGGGCATGCCTTCTAATGCTCACTGGAGCCAAGCAAGGATGGTCCCCCTATGTAGCCCTGGGCTGAGTTAATCAACTGGCTCTGTAACCAGAATGCCAGCTCTGCCTCTCTGCTCCCTTAATGTGCAGCACAAATCCATTTACTTGTTTGATTTTGCTCCTTTTTGGTAAATAATTTACATAGTTTTGCGTTAGCTCAATTTGCAAAAATTGAGCAAACAGTGCAATTTTCTGTAATTATGCTAGTGCAAGACAGAAGTAAAGTCTGGCTGAGAGAGGCTTTATCTGAACTGAAAAGACATTTGGTGGAAATGGAGCATGAGAAGAAAATGAAGATCTGCTTAAATTGGCTCTGGCCAAAGTGAGAAAGAATAGAACACAATTCAGCTAACACTTTAACCAAACTAAAAGTCTTTGTTTTCCTTCCTTTCCTCTAAAAGTTGTCAGGTGGGCATATGCATGGGATTATGGTATTACACCTCCTCTCCCAGAGAAGAAACAGATCCTGTTGTAATAACTGCCAATGTGATTTCCTCACTCAAAAACACATATACTACTTCTTTGATGGAACTTTGTTATTCTTCCCTGACCCTTTATCTTGAACATTGTCTATTAATCTACTATTCCAAAATATCATACAGGAATAAAATCTGAAAATTAAAAGATTGAAGTTGTTGAGGGCCAGCTAAATGCACGGCTTTGGCTAGATATTCCATGATGGAACCTGGAGAGCCGGGAAGACACTTAATCGTTTACAAATCTGGGCATAGGGTAGCAGGGTATACATTTCAACATTGCTGCCAATCTCTTAACTGTGGAAAATTGGTGTGTCTAAATCTTTCAATCTTCTTTAATTGGAATGTGGTCTAGAAAGGGATGGTTTGCTTCTATAAATTAAAGACTATAGAGGAGACTCCCCTTTCCTCTGTTAATCAGATCCATTTAGTCAATGAGTTCAGTTGAATCTAACACCAAATTAGACTTTTTGATTCATTTTAACCTTCATAGTCTAGTTTGGCTGTCAATATCTAATTATGGCTTTGACAAAATCACTGGTTATCTTGATGCCTTCCTTTCTCTATCTTTAAATAACTATGAAATATTGTAGGGTAGCTAATCTCTCTGGCAACTCAGAAATTTTATCAAAATCTCAATATAAATATTTTAGCTAAAATGCAGATATTATTTCTATAAATTTCTGAAGGTAAATAAAAAATAATTATTTTTTACATGAGTCTTAAATGAAAAGACACCTTTGCTCTCTGGAACTCAGGAAATGGTCTCCCTTTCTGAAAACTCCTGTAAAGGGTAATCTGGACTTTTTCAAATGGGTAAATTTCATTTAATTCCATTCCACATCTATGCATCACATAATTATTATTTTATGGTACACATATTAATTATACAGTATTACCATAGTAACATCTTCTGTTTTAGCTTGCTTATCATTAATCATTTCTTTTGCTTATAGCAATCACCCAGTGTGTCTTTGTGATATCATCTTGCCCCAACTCCACATGATTCTACCCTACTTTCTCAACACCTGGGTTGATTCCGGTTTACCAATCACATACACTATTATCCTGATCTTAATGATTGGTATGGGGCTAGTCATATTAAACTAATTGGTCAAATTAATCAGAATCTTCTCTGAGGTTTGATGTGTGGATTCTTGGGGAGGAAAAATCTCTTCCATCTGGATAATAACATGTAAGAATATAAAACTCATACTATCAGATACTGGATTTTTAGGCATCTTCAGAAAGTTGACTGAGAATAAAATCAAAATCCTGAGAGATCAACAGTGGGAGATGGAGAGAGTGAGAGCAAGAGAAAAAGGGAAAGCAGTGATCTGATCTGGATCTGGGTATGCACACAGTCCAATCTACTGCCCTTGGAGGTCCAGGTACATAAACTAATATAATGCCTCTTGTGACAGATTAGATTACTGTTCCAAAGAAATCCTTCCTTTTCTACCATCTGCATGGAAGGAGTATACTGACCCACTGCTGTGATGTTGAGTTCTTCCCCATGACTTTCTCTTCCAATAAGATGTTAACAGTGTGATACAAAAAGAGGTTTAAAAATGTACTTGCACCATTGGGCTTGTCCTTTGGTGTCTCTTTCTTCACAATGAAAAATGCTGCTTGTTTTTTCAGCCTGAGCTTCCAAATTTATATTCACGGAATGGACACAAGCCCAACCCACAGTAAGAAGCCAACCAGCTATATCTGTAGCTTAAAGCTGAGCTGTTCAACTGAGACCAGCAGACCTACCAATTTTTGAAATAAAATAAATGGTTGTTACTGTAAGACATTGAGTTTTGGGGGTGGTTTTTCACAGAACAATAACTGAAACAAATGGTTTTAAAAATATGACCTAGTTTGAGTCAGGAATCAGTTGCTTGCCACTGAAAGGATTTTTATTATGGAATTCACCTCTTTGGAGAAAACTTGTAAAATAATAGTTAATCTGAGACTTTTTAATGGGAAAATCCCAGGATCTGTTTCACTTTGGAATTTTAGATGCAATAGCTACGAGGGAAGTAAAAGAGCTGAAGAATAAACCCTGAGACCATAAGAAGTATTGAGAAATTAAGAGAGAGGTGGGAGTGACATAAATAATGGAGAATAGTGGCAATTAGTATTTTTAGCCACCAATGCCAAATGTCTAAAACTCATGCCATAAACTTGAATGTTATTAGAAATTATATAATTAATTTCCACCTACCCTACTTATGCAAAGAACAAAAGTGAAATGTTTAAGCTATTGAAAAAAAAAACTATGCAGAAGGGAAAAACCTAGAATAATACACAGGTGTTGCCTGTAAAGTCATTTTAGTCAAAACAGAGTGCTTTTGCCCTTCTTTACTTTGTATAATTCATCTTCCCGATCGTCATAATAGCTAATTGCCATCTAATTAAGTAGACTGGCTCATGGAATTCAGTTGTTAATTAAGATCAGTGAAATAACCAACTTGACAGCAGAATTGTTTTAACAAGAAAAAGTGACAACCTCATTGATTTTTTTTGCTGGTCAGCCTCTGAATAGTCAATATGATGCCCAAACAAAGTCACATTTTTTTTTAATTCATAGGTGTCTGGATTAAAAATAGCCATACCTAAACCTACTGTAGAGACTACTCTGCCCCTCCAAGAGATCCTGCAGTTTGAGACAGGTCAGAGGGAACTTTAAGATGTTATCTCCTATAGGAAAGACTGTAGGAAAAAACTGTAATGGAATATTTATATTGAGTGAGGTGGTTCATGGAACAATTCATAGTATTTAGTCAGCATGTCTGGTACTCCTCCTTCAGGGACAGGGCAAGTCTACACCTTCCTGCAACTCCAAAGCCAGGCCAGGCCTAGTGTTAGCAGAAATGACATGTTGCTTCCAGGCAAAAATCTTTAAAATTTATGTGCAGCCAGCCATCTAACTGTACCCTTTTAGGTGACTGGCAACGTTCAGTCTGGCGAAGTCTCCATCAGTGCCTGATTGAGAATGACATGGACTGAGCACCCTGTTGACCATGGGTCTAGACATAGCATGACCAAGAAATAATGTTTTGTGTTTTTGGGCCACTGAAACTGTGGGGTTTTCTGTTTTTGTAGTAAAATCAAACCCTGAATGCTACAAGACTTTCCTAAAAGCTTAGCAGAAAAGCAGTAATACGAGTTAAAATCTCTTGGGCATATTTTACCAACTGTTGGTTCCTGCATTGGACTAGAGATATTGAGAAGTTAACTAATCTTAACCTTTTTACCTATTGCCATAGTAAACGTATTCCTTTTTTGTTCTTACATTTTAATATACTTTTTAACCTTGAAGTATGTTTTTATGTGTATGTGGATGAGAAGAGGTGACAGAAGATGCAGCTTTATTAATTGTCTTCCTGCCGCTTTGCCTTATTACTGGTGTTTCTCCATCGCCTCCTCCTTGTACAGCAGAGAAAAAACACTACGATAAGCAATCTTTCACACTTAAAAGAAAGCCAATGCCCTGTCCTGGGTGTGTTGTCAAGAAAAAAAATAAGTTAAGTTGTGTCTCTTGAATAACTGTGAAATTCCTCTGCCCCTAGAGAGGGCTGCTTCCTGTATCTTGGCCAAGTCATGACTTTCTTTCTTTGTAAATGCAGCCAGTGTGATCTCCAAAGAGATAAATGATGAATAAGGTGGAGGCTATTTATAGTCTGGCTAGGAAAAACAATTTGACTTAACAAGGATGTCGGTTAAGATAATTAATGTAGACCAAGTGGACATGTGAATAGAGGAGCCTGTTGGAAAGTGATTCAATAACCTGATCCAGGAGGAAATATACCACTCAGATACTGGGGAATCATTTCTTTCCGTGACCAGGGTAGTTGTTGGTTAGATTCTTGCCCAAGGCCTTGAAAGACCAGGGCAATGCTTTTCTGGATTTCATCAAATGCAGCATACACTCACATCAAACAAAACAAGTGGGTTTGTGTTTGGTACCTCTGGTCCATTCAGATGTGTCTCCTTATTTTAGATCTTTCTTCAGTTTTCATTCAGAGATAACAGATATGTAAATAAAACATATATCTTTTATTTGGCAACAATTTATTGCATACCTTCTACCTGTTTACCATGGTAATAAGTACTCATGTCACCTAAATGTCCTTGAATAACAGTCTTAGACTTCAAAAGTAAGATACCGCTGTTGTTTGTGTAGGTGTGGTGAGAAAAGAAGGTATGGAAAAATGTAGGCCTTAATGAGTGAACACGATAGATAAGCAGAAGGAAAGGAGGATAGCCCAGGCCTGCTGACTAGCCTGGGAAATAACACAGTGTCACTGAGAGCACACTCAATGGCCCTCACTGGAGAGGAGAATGGGAGATTCTAACCTAACTCTTAAAGTGGCCTTCCAAACCAGGAGCAACTTAGAACAGTTGGAGATGTTATATAAAGCTCCAAAGCTGGATAATGGAGAATTTGGATAATTATGTTTAGCCTACCAGAAGTGCAGTTGGTTTGGACCTCAGATCTCCACTCTGGTATAATTGAATGCTAATGAAGTCATACTATCCTGGCTATCTGATTACAGACTAGTACAACTCAGAACACTCAATTCCACCCCACCCCCAATTTTGCCTTACCCATATGCACATATTCTTGTAGTGAAATAGAAAACTGACCTCAGAACTTTCTTCTTTAGCACTTGTTATTTTCATCTCAAATGATCCTCTATTTTTAGAAAGAAAAATAAAGTGTTTTGCAGAAGGTTCTATCTCAATTTCAAGGAGCATGATTGCAGTATGCTCTTCCTTTCATGGTGGTCAGATAGGCTGATGAACAGGACATACTTATTAATAAAGAAAATAAAGACTATAGAAATCACGCACATCTTATAAAGAAGCTGAACCAAATCTCACTGAAAGAGCTTTACAACCTTGGAATTCTGGAATTCTCTAATGCATGGCTGACTATCAAATAAGTCTCAATACAAACAAGTGCAGAGTTCCTTGTAGATTTCACATCTGTAGAGGGAGGGAAAGTCTAAGAGCTGGTGTGTCATACCTGAATGGGAAGGGAGATAAGGCTCAAAGGATGGGATTCACTCAGCCCACACTTTTGTAGCCCCATGAGCAAGTCATTTAAAATCTATGTCTAATTTTCACCATCTACAAATAGCATCTGTTGTAAGCAGGTTATGGTGAGGCAAAGTGAAATAACAGAAAAGTAATCTGATAATTATAATGGATGCTTCATAAATACTAGCTAACTTCCTACTAAGCCTGGAAATCTGTTAAAGAAGAAATTGGCTCAGTGTCTTGAAAGTAAAGACCATCAAAGCCATCCAGTTTCTGAGGGCTAATAAACATTCTCTACTGAATGGGGATCTCTCTTGCAAAGGGTCCCCAAATTCTTGTATAGAGTAAGTACTTTGATCAAATAACTTCTCCTAATTGCAAATGTTAAAGTCTCTATTCTGGTATAATTTCTTCATTTAAAGGGATTGGCTGTCTTATCCAAAGACATAGAAAATAAGTAAAAATTTAGGATTAGAAAACAGACCTCTTGACTTTTAATCCAAAATACTTCTTTCAAAGAGTAAGAAAGGTAGAGTACTAGGTAACTCTGTGTCTGAATCAAACCTCCATCCCTCCCTCTGCTACATTCTTCCAGAGGAGGCTGTCAGTCAGAAGTAGCCTGTCCACAACACTGCCCAGATGGCTAGTGCTGAGGACAAGTGTCTGCAGGGAGAACTTGTCTTTCTGATATGAGGCGAGTTAGAAGAGACAGCCAAGCCCAGATTCAACAGGTGGAAACCCCAGACTCAAAAGCCAAGATCAGGGAACCCCAAGTTTAAACCACCTGGAACAGAATTGCAAGGTGGATCTTGCATCAGGATTTCAGAATTTAGTGGCGATTAGGTTAGAAAGAGAAGATTTGGAACAAATGAGGGTGTGTGAGAAAAACTGCATTAAGGGCCCTGAAGCCCATGCCTGGGTGTGTTGTACTGGATTAAAGGGCCACAGAACAGTCAGACAGTGATGCTCATGTTAGCTGAAATTATTTTAAGCAGACTGTTTTCTCATAAGCTAAAGTAAATTGCTTATTAATGAGAAAATGGAGATTTTAAGATAAGAAAAGTATATGGATAAATGAGGTATTTAGGGGCATGAGATACTATGGAGGGCAAGGGATTATAGATTAAAAGGGGGTGTCATAAAGGGAAACCTCTGATGATCAGATGATTTCATAATTATTATGGGAATGGGGAATGAAAGAGAATTAGGGAAGATCTTTGTCCAGTTGTTTCAAATGATTGCCTATGTCCTCATATATGTGTCCAAGCCAAAGATGTTATGATCTCCATTCCTTGACATATTAAAAATTATTTTCATGGGTGGCAAAATAGTACCTCTTTTTAAACATCAAGACATAGAGTAATAGTGTTTAAACAAAATGCTGTAAACTGACATGCATAAGATTTTTCAATGACTGATTTAAATTAGAATCTTCCTGCTAAAGCAGAAAATAAAAATAAAATCATGAAAATAAGGGTTTCCAATTTCACAACTTCCAACCCACACTTTGCCTCTACCCTGATATTCTTTTGAGAATTTGTCTTAGACAGATGGTAGTGAGTTAACAAGTCTAGACTGTGGGTGTATATATCTGCATTTGCATCTATATGATTATATAGAATATTTTTCACTGAAATGGCATGCATCATTAGGATGAGCTCCAGGACTTTACGACTTCTCTCTATTCAATTGAATATGGCATGTGCACAATTCACTCTGGCCACTACAAAAATTTCACCACAGCTGGAATGGAGAGCAACAGCTGCTTGCCAGTACACAGCAACATGGCACAACAGTTTAGAATCATAAATGAAGAAGACAGCCTTCAGTAGACACTGCAGGGGGAATTTAAAGTGAGAGGAAGCAATTAGTTGAGCTGGAGAAGAGCCAGGACAGCAAGACAAGATTTTCACCAACTTTGGGAAGGAAAATGTAATGTATGATACATGAGCACGTTCCCAGTCTAGGCTCCCAAGTGAAGGCACTAAGGGCAGTAATGAACTAATCTTAAGGTGATCCCATTTGGATCAGGGAGGTGGAAGGGGTTCCTGAGCTCAACCTAGAATATCTTCATTTTTCCCCAGTAGACCTCTTATCCAAGTACACACCCAGCCCCAACCTCATTTGGCTTATGAGATCTGACATGATCACACTCTGAGGGAGGAGGTCTGTAACACTCTCTGACAGTGGTTGACTTGGCTTTTAATAGAAATGGGCAGAAATGTAGAGACCTTGTGCATTTGAACACACAAGATTGGCCAGCTTTCATCGCAGAAGCTTCAGAGCCTCTTTGCGGCAGCTGGAGTGGAGACCTATGAGCTGATCTGGAAAATGCATCTTTTCTTTCTAATAGGAGCCACCACATTGCGTTCCTTTAATTACATCATGTCATGTTGTGTTCCTGTGTGAAATGACACAAAGGAACACGTGGTGACCTGGGATAACTGTGATGAATTGCATCCCGAACAGAGGCCGGCTTTGAAAGACATCTGATGCGGCGAAGCAGGTAGTTCATATGTCTGTGAGAGTCATGGATGATTTTCCCATTGAATATCACAAATATTTAATGATAAGACTGTGTGTGTGAGCCAACAGAGGCTTTTTGCCAACTTTTATTTTTATTAGTGAAGTGTAATAATAATTTTACACTGAAAATAATAAAAATTGTCATTATTAAGTAAATCAAAGCTGCTATTTTCAAAGGGATTAATCTCCCATAATTGGATTAAATGATAGAACTAACATTAGAGAGGGGTTCATTCTAATAGTTGTTTGTTTCCTGAATTTGAAATTAAAAGGAGCATGAGAGAAAGTAATAATTGTCTAATCAGCCATTAGGTAGGCTTATTTACAGTAAGTTTCTTTGACGGCCTAATAAAGATAAACATGAAGATCTGCTCTGAACATTATGGTAGCCACCAGTCACACGAGGCTATTTAAATGCAAATCAACTCATAAAAATTAAAGGTTCAGTTCCCCAGTTGCAGTAGCCACATTTCAAATGCTTAATAGTCACAAATGGCAAGTGGTGCTTTATTAGATAGCAAAGATATGGGACATTTACATCATGGCCGAAAATTTAAAAGATAGAGCCCTGATAGAGAGAGAGAGAGAGAGGGAGATTGAGAGAGAGAGAGAGAGAGAGAGAAGCTATCCCCACATTTCTGGTTTTCTAACACATATTGACAGGTAGACTAAATATCTGGGTGATTAAATGAAATTTTTTAACTTTTTATGTAGGTCTGTTCATGACCGAATTTCTTCTTGCTGTTGTGAAATTACATGCTTATTGTCTTTTAGCCTGTTATTTGTAAATGGTATGTTTTTCTTACTAAAACATCAAGAATGAAGATTCCCCTAGAATGCTAATGAACAGCATTACTAGGTAAAGCTATGTATGGGATTTAGTTTCTTATGTTCTCCACAGAAACCTATGCATATAAAGCCCTTTCACTTGTGCCCTGTAGAGAGGTAGGTCATGGTACTGACTGTTTAGCTAGTAAAGACCTATTCTTATCTTATCATTTCTGAGTAATGTCATTCATAATGCTTAACCATCAAATTATGCCTTGCCAAAAATGTAAAACATCAGTTCACTTTTCTTACCCAGATACAGAAATAGGAATAACATTTATGCTTTTAAAGGTTATTTGTAAAAATATCTTTCCATGAAATAAGAATTTTCTGGAAATCACGTCCAAGAAAAAAGAAAAGCAATACCAAATTCCACATTCTTTCAAAGTATCCACTTGAAAATCCTTTTTTAAACTGGAATATTCTGTAAAAGCTTTGGAGATGGTTAGAGAAAGTATTTTTCCAAACTCAGAGAGAGCAGAAAGGTTCCCCTGCTCATCTCTACCTGAAGTTTAAGTCAACAGTAATGACACTACTTGGTGCTGAGTCTAGCACTAGAACACACATATTCTAACATGGATACCAGGGTTATTCCTAAGTAGGCTGCGTATACCACCTTGAATCCAGCTTTGGGAATCTCAGGAGCAAAGAACTGTGTGCATAAAAAAATGAGGCTTTATGAACTGAGCAGTGAAAAATTGCCAGCTGTTGTCTTCAAACTACCTTCTTTTCTGTGGAAAGGCATTAAATGGTTTAGGCAAGCAAAGGTGCTGCTTTTCTCCTGAAACTCATTATTGTCAATGATGTTATTTTATTACTAAGCTGTGGCTACCTTTTTAATATGATAAACAATTATGGGAAACTATATGACTTACTGTGCCTTTAAAGTTTTATACTTATGAGCTGGAAACTGTTAGAATATAGTGAGTAAGGGTGAAGCATTGTACTGTAGCTGGAAAAAAAATCAATACCTCCTCCCGAGGTAGGGTACTTGACCAGAAAGGATATTGCAAGATACAAAAGAGCAGATATGAAGTACTATTTCTCTGAATTTTTTTTTTAAATCTTATTGTGTCAGCAACACACACAACACAGATCAGGTAGACATACAGAGGCACTGTAATCTGTTGTTGATTCCTTCAGATTATGTGAATTTGTATGATTTATGAATTGTATATAAATTCTTGATATAGTCCTCTCTCTGGGAGTTATCATTCTCTTTTAAACTGGAATATGCTATAAAAGTGAACTGACTGAACTTTACATCTGTTAAATTAATTTACACTTACTTAATCTCTTACTCTTAGCCTAGTAAATTTGGCCAAGTTATTTAATCTCTTTGTGCTTCAGTTAACTCATCAGGATAAAATAATCTAACATCAATCCTTAAATCTCAACATTACACTTCTGTTAGTTTATCATTTTTCTAAACTGACCATCCCTTCTCTGCCTCCTCTTGCTTTTTTGGAAATGTTGGGACCTATTTAGGACTCATTCAGAATCTTACAGCTCCGTTTATACCAGCACATGCAGACACAGGTCCAGCCGACTCCCACACGCCTGGCAACATCTGCAGTCTGAGTTTCTCGAGGCCAATTCTAATGCCCAAATCTGACCTCTCCTTCCTTGCTCTGCTTCTCTATGATTATACTCCCTTGGATCAAAATAAATTCTGGACTATTGCCCTAGTTTTTGTGGAGTAGTAGATTATTAAGTGCAGAAGGCAAGAAAGACTCCTTGACCAAATTTTAGTCAGTCTCTTCTGAGATCTGTTTTTACCTGTTGGCCACTGTCCCTGTTGGGTCTGCCTATCTGTTTTAGCAAGAATACCACTAAGTCTGTTTAGGGAGAATCCACCACCAACTCCCAACTCTTGATATCTGTCACCTGGCCTGACTTCAGCAAAAGTCCTCTTCTGTTATTCCAGCAAGAATTCCCTGCCCTTTATGTTTCCTCTTAGTAATTTCCCATCCACTGACACTCCTCATTCTGCTCATTGGCTGTATATCCCCACTTGTCCTTGCTGTAGTTGGAATTATACACAATTCTACAATGAAGTTTCTTTTCTTCTACTGAAGTAGTTCCTGAATGAAATCTCTTTTTACTGCCATAACTACTGTCCAACTCTGTTTATGTTTACAAAGAGATCTGAATTATCTAACACAGTCAAATCATTTTTGCAGTTAAGAAACCAAAACCCAGAAAACCTTAATGTTTGCCCAATGTCTTCAACCCAAACCCAATTAAAGATGTACCCAATATTAATCAGCCTCCAGATTACTGTCCAATATTTCTTTTCTAGAGTATGTATGTTATCCATTCCTTAACTTCCACCCTGTATATATTCTTAATATGCTTTATGTCTCTAAAAGGTAAAAATTCCTCAAAGTATACCCTCTCATAATATACTTAGGTTTGGCAAATGTCTAATTCTTTCAGTAATCAAAACTGATGTTTGAGAGCCCTGCCATCATCCTTTTAGTATAGTGATAGCCTTACCTAAAATGTGAGCACAGGATTAGCCAGGCATTAAAAATTGCCAACAAGGTGCCCTTTATTTCTCCCATATTTATTTATTTATTTGTAATGCAGAAAGCAGTAGGACTGTTTACCTAATTCTGTCACACTTTTCTCAATGTGTATAGAGAGAGACTATTAACCTGTGTATGACTTATGAAGAGCTTTAGTTATTGGACCTCAATCAAACATTTTACTTCTAATAAATAATCAATATTTTACTTCTAATAAATCAATCATTTTACTTTGAATATTGTTATTCGTGTGTGTTAGAGCTAAAATGGACTTTAGTGAATATGGCTTCAGGCTCCCTCTTTTCTATATAGGTGAATTCTGGGTCTCAGGTAACTCCCCTGATTCTCTGTTCAGACACTTATGTACTGCACTCCGTTTTCTGTATGAAGGTGACTATACCAAACAAATGATCTGGAAAGATTGACTGGATGAGTAAATGGATGGGTGAGGCATATGCTTTGAATCATTTATTTTTCCCTATAGTAGAAATATTAATTTATGCTCTCTAAAACAAACTCCTTTAATGAAAAAACAGTATATTATGAATGACCAACTAGTCAGGTTTAGAAATTTAGTCTGTATAGAGTCAGCAGAGATGATTTTTCAACTCTCCCAACTGGCCTGATTAAAAAGCAAACAAAAAACAAACAAATGAAAAACTGGTATGCTATGTGTGGAGATAAAAACAAAAAACAGAAGAATGACAAGATAGGGATACTTAACAAATAAGTATCATAAAGAGGAAATAAAGGTCAGAAGTAAAAATAAAAAATAAAATATTAAAGTAAAGTATAAATAAAGACAAACACAATTTACTCAGGACTTAGATTTGGACTATGTTGTAAAGAAAAGGCAGTTTCCCTTCAATTAAGCTATTCATGCCTACCTTGTTTATTGTTTAGGTTGGATTATGTCCCTGTACCAAATTACTTCCGAAGTACCTCCAATTTTATATTTTCAAGTTTAGAGCAAGATATTAATGTCTTCCAACTGTGTTCCTATGGTCCGAGACTCCTAGGACTGTCCTTTCATTACTGCCCACCTGGAAGTGGAGGAAAGTCTGGATTTCATAGGAAGTATTGGTCACTAGTTCTTCTGTTCTCCACTGCACTCTATGCAAACCTCTATAATTTAAGCTCTATTATATAACTTTCTTATAGGCTTATAGATCTTTTTATAGAGTGTATTGCAATAGTTTCCTTACATGTTTTTCTATTTTACTACTGACTAGATTTTATTTGTATTTCTTATCCATATGACCTCAATGAATAGTTCCGGTTACTTGGCCTTTCACCACCTGCAGAATACCCACCATAATCTCAAGATATGCTCTCCAATAAGTCAATAGGTCTTAACAATAGCCCATCTGAAAGAGATCATAATCCAGAGAGAGGATAATCATATGAAAATAATAGAATTTAAGAGTTTGAGTCTAGTGAAGTAGATGTGATGAAGAAAATACAAAAGCATCTGCTATTAAAAAAAATCTGCAGACTAGATCATTGAAAACCTTCCCATTAGAAATCACCTGTATAAATCATAAGATCCTTTTGAATGCATTAATGATATTAAAAGGCAATTAATAAAATTACTTAAGTTTAAATAAAAAGTCTTACTATTATATTGAAACCCAAGTGGTAAGTAATCAGAAAGGCTGGGAATATTCTTGGGACCGATGTCGATTCCTGATATCTGGAGATTTGGAGATTAAAAACACTTTGAGATAAATTAATTAGGCTTTTTGTCCATACAGAGTGGGCAAGTTGAACCTAAGTTTCACTCCCTGCCCTGCATAAATCAAGAATTTTTAAGGAGTTACACTTTCATTGATATTATAAGCTAGGAAAAAATCCACCTTTAGCGAAACATATCAAAAATAATGTCTAATTATACTTTTAAATGAAAAAAATTATAAGAATAATAGAATTATATGAATAAAAATATCTTCAGGGGGAAACAGATTGTAAATTAGTATATGAAAATATGTAAACTTTTATCTGATAGTATGTAATAAATAATAAGCTTGTCATTACATGGTTCTGAAATTACCATTTACACAGTCACAGTGGAGAATGTAGGTTAAGAATAAAGTGTTCGATGGTTGTTAACACACTGTCACATTCTGAGAATAAAACAAATTCTCTCTGGGGACAAGTATCTTCACTTCAGGCTAATCAAAATTCACAGATATGTAATTTAGTTAAATATTCACTGGTAGAAAAACAAGTCACTAGTAATGATAATCAGCAAATAATAATAATAATGATAATAAAGTATATATTTATATCTTTAATGGCTTCTAAAATTCTAATTCTCATAGATTTTTTAAAATACATGAAAGAAATAAAGTTTTTCATAATGGCTAAAGAATAAGAGCACCAACCTAACTCTGAAAAACAAAAGAAACTAAGAAATGCTAATTGTAGTAATATTATATTACAATGTTTAACATATTTCAAACTTATTTTCCTTTTTAAAAATTAAAAAAAAAGGTTGAAACAGCACATTAGACCTAGCTAAAGAGAGAAGTAGGAAAGAGGAGAGAAAATTAGAATTATCTGAATACAGCACAGACAAACAAGGAGACAGACAATATGAAATGAGGCTAAAAGACACAGAGAATTTGGTTAAAGAGGGCTACAATCAAAATTCCAGGAAAAGAGAGAAATGGGAAGAGAGGTGCTGAGTTAATATTTCAAGAAATACAACTAAGATTTGCCATGAATTGATGAATATATGAATTCTCAGAACAGGGATCATATCCTATATACCTCTATCATAATAAAAGTTAGAATACCAAAGAAAAGATCTAAAGCAGCCAGAAAGAAAAGGCCATTTCTATATAAAGTACCATACTCTCAGCTGATTTTAAAAGTAACAAAGGAGTCAGGTTAGTTAATTTATATCTTAAGTGTATTGAGAAGATTTAATGTCAACATGAAAACTACCTAGCAATAATGAAACCAAAATACTATTTTCACAAAAATTAAAGAATTTTTTAATAGGACACTGTTATTAAACAACTTATAAAGCATGTACTTCAGAAAATGAGAAAAATAACACTTGAAAGAAATTCTGAAATGCAAGAATGATTGGTAATCCATGAAACGGGTTAAGTATGGAAACATCTTTTTAAATGTTGGTAGTATACACTAATAAAGTTAGTGTGTAACACTGAGATTAAAAACAAAAAAAAAGGTATTACTTCATTCTCTCACATTAATAAAGGAGAAAAATAACATGAATCTCTCAAAGACTTTATTTTCAAGCACTTAATACTTATCACCCAGTTGTGATTCAACTAGAAAGTCATTTTCTTAACCTGCTAAATAATATATACTAGAAATTCTATGTTGCATTGGTGATTTTAGCCAGTTCAAAAGAGAAATTAACAGAGAGAGAGGAGTAAATAAAATAAATATTAGCAGAAAATGTCATTGTGTAAAAAAACTAAAAGAAACTACAAAACTTTGTAATAAGAAATTTTAGGAAATGGTTGAAATATAACATTTTTAAAGAGTTCACACATTTTTAAAATAGCATTTAGAAAAGCAACAGAAATATATGATCTATTTTTACAAATCAAATAAAAGGGGTATAGAATGTTTATGGATAAATGTATAAAGTATTATAACTAAACATAAAGAAGATCTAAATCAGTAATTTGTAATAGATAACAGTGGCCTCCCCTGGAAGACTTCAGATTTTGTGGTGGTGCTTTTGATTGACACAATAATTGGGGGCAGTACTAGATTTTGACTGTCAAGAGTTCATAGATGATAGTTATTTTGCAACAAGTGTATTTTCCCACATTAACACTCACTGAAGAAAACTGAGTGACCAAAGTATATTTCAAAGTAATTAATATTACTAAAGATAATCATAATTATCTGGGAGTTAATCAAGAGTACATAATAATATATGTTTGCACACCTAAAAGAGACCGTCAAAATATAGGTGCAAAAACTGCAAGGAGAAATAAATAAAACTACAATATAGTGATATCCTACAATATAATGATATCACAATATAGTGATACCCTACTCTCAATAATTGATACAATAAGTAGGCAGAAAATCAAGTAGATTTAAATATCAGTCAGTACCTACCAACTTAATCTAACTGATATTTATAAAACATTCCACCTAACAACAGCTCAGTACCTATTCTTTTCAAGTATACATGGATCATTTACCAAAATAGACCATATACTGGACTATGAAACAAATCTCAATAAATGTAAAGAATTCAAGTCATGCAAATTATGTTGTTTGATCACAATGGAGTTAAATTAAAATCAGTAAGAAAACATGTCAGGAAAATTCTCAAATATCTGAACACTAAATAGCATTTTTCCAAATAATCCAAGGGACAAAGAAAAAGAACAAAATCAAGTTTAAGTATTTTTTGTAAATGAAAATCAAAAAACAACATATCAAAATTTGCACAATGTCACTAAAGCATTACATAGAAGGAAATTTAGAGTGCTAACTTACTGTACTAAGAAAACAATTGTCTGTGTCCTAAGCTTTCACCTAAAAAGCATAGAAAATGGTAAATTACTTCAAAAGTAAACAGAAGAAAGAAATAAAAACTATGAATATACAAATGAATGAGATAGAAAAACAACAACAATAAACCATAGTTGGTTCTTTGAGAATATCAGTATAATTGTTAAAACTTTAGTGAGATTTATTAGGAAATATAAAGAGATGAGGAAGGAAGACACAAAGTACCAATGTCAGGAAGGAGAGAGATAACTCACGTATATTCTGCAGATATTTGAAGGATAATAAGGAGATATTATGAACAACTTCATGCCTATAAATTAGATGATATGGAAATATACAAACTACCAAAGGTCTCTCAAGAGAAAGTAAACTAAGTAGTCTAATTTATAATAAAAATATTGAATTTGTACTTTGAAATACAAAGAAAGCTGTAGGCCCAGAAGATTACTGTGGTGAATTCTATAAAATACTTAAGGAAGAATTCATAAAACTTTACACAAACACTTGTAAAAAATTGAGGGTGACTGAATATTTCCCACCAACTACTATGAGGTTAGTGTTACTATTATGACAAAATGAGATAAAGACATTACAGAATAGAAAACTACAAACAACTATGTATCAGAAACATAGACTCAAAAAATCGAAACTATGAAATGTTTAGAACATAAGAGAACTCTTTTATGAATTGATATTAAGCAAAAACGTCTTAGATTCCACACAAAATAAGAAAATATAAATGACAAATTAATATTTTGGACTTGATCAAAATGAAGAACTTGTGCTCTTTGATGCATACTGCTAAGAGAATGAAAATACAACCCAATTTTCTCTTGGAAGAAAATAACTGCAAAATATCTTTAATGTAGGACTTTTATTTAGAATACACAAAGAATTATTATAATTCAACAAAAAGAATGGAAACAATCAAGTAAAAATATATACAAGTGATTTGAACACTCATTTCACCAAAGAAGATGTAGGGATGACAAATGAACACAGGAAAAAATGCTGAACACTATTTGTCATTCAGAAAATGAAATTTAAATCCAAATGAAAACCACTATACACCTGTTAAAATATCTAAAACTAGCAAAAGATTGACCATGTGGTAGAACTGAAGATCTCATACACTGCTTGGGGGGATATGAAATGGTACTGCTCTTGGGAAATAGTTTGGTAGTTTCTAAAGTTTGAATTAGATCTTCAGACATTCCATCACTAAGTATTTATCCATGATAAAAAATGAAAGTATATGTCTTTCTGCACAGGGACTTGTACATGAATATTCATATCAGCTATTTGCAATAGCCAAAAAGTTTAAATGACCCATATTGTCTTCAAAAGGTGAATGGATAAACAAATTGTGATATATCTATGCAATGGAATACCACTCAGGAATAAAATAGAATACACTATGGATACAAACAACATCAATGAATCTCAAAATAAGTGTGCTGAGTATAAGAAGACAACCAAACATAATTCATATTGTATGATTGCAGCTGTATAAAATTCTATAAAATTCAAACCTATCTACAATGTCAGAAAGCAGATCAATTTTTACCTCAGGAAGGATGATCCCAGTGGGGCAGGAGGGAGGAATTTTGTATTTTGGGAGATGATGTGTCTTGCCTGTGGTGATGATTTCACTTGTGTATATGTCTTTCAAAACTTATCAAACTGTATTTTTTAAATACGTGTGGTTTTTTTGTATTCCAATTATACCTCTACAATTGTTAAAACAGTTGTTTAAAAAGAGTGAATACTTTTTTTAACAAAAAGTTGTTAAAAAAGTGAAAACTTTTCAAAATCATTTTAAAATTTAGTATTATTTCTTACTCAAATGAGAAAAGGACTGATTATAAATGTTTAAAAATTAATAAGATAGACATATCTAACAAAAATCCCAAAGAAAATATGGTTTACTTTTCATTAACTATATAATAATTATTATATGCATGTCACTCTTTTAAGGTATTAAATATTGTCGTATGAGTCTTACATTGCTCTTATTAAAGGTGGACTATTATTTCAATCATATTTATTTTACATATGAGGAAACTGAAATACAAAGAGATTAAATAACTGATTCACAGTCAATTATCCTGTAAATGATTCTTCCAGTATTGGAATCCAAAAATGAGTCGGACTTTAGTGTCTCCTTACTTAGCCACTGTAATATACAGCCTCTCTCATAGCAGTAAATGGAATCTTGTGGTGTGTTAAACATACATGCATGTCAATTTGAGTGTATCCTAGGAATATAAGGATTTTTGCATATATAAATCTATTAATGAAATTCACCACTTAGAGCAAAGGAGAAAGAACCACATGGTTATTTTAAATGCAGGTCATTTTCAACCTCTTCATGATTTAAAAAAAATATATCTTAACAAACATTTTCCTCTTGTAAAGTAGCCACTAAAAAATGTAAAACAAATATTGTATTTAATGGTGAGACGTTAAGAAAACTTAGTTTATTTCAAAAACAAAAAGAATGTCCACTATAACCATTTCAATTCAATGTTGTAGTATTAAAAGTCTTAGCCTTTGCAGTCATAGAAAAATAAATGAAGCATAAAAAGATTAGAAAGGAGGAAAAATTATCGTGATTTTTATACAGAAAATCTAAGACAATCAATAGACACACTCTTGGAATTAATAAAGAGTTCATCAAGGCTGCTTGTTTCTGACTCAACATATAAAAATCAATGTTGTATGCAATGTCATTCATATATACCAGCAATTATAAAATATAATTTTTAAATAATATCTTTAAAAATAAAAAGATATTATCAAAGATAACTATGATAAATTTTATCTAAAAATATGCCAGAACTTCCTAGAGAAAACTACAGTTTCATTGAAAAAAACACAGTATAAGGTTGAATTTCTCCAACATTATGTGTTGATGAACTTCCAAAAGAAATGCAAAGTGCTGTAAATTTATCATAAAATTCACATGGTAGAACTAATATCCTTGAGTACCCAAGACAATTTTGAAGAGCAAGGCTGATAGCAGATATCATTACTTAATGTACCCAGTTTCATCAAGTCTAACTCATATAATTTTATGTCTCCCAGTTAAACTATACCCCAGTTTTCTAATCTTACCCATGCCCACCCACTTTTACATTTATTTAAAGAATTCTTTAGGATTACATATATGAATGTATGTATGTATACATGCCTATATCTTGTACATATGTATAAAGAAAAATACGAATGAAATAAATAAATAGAGCTAGTTTCAGAGCGGGATAGCCAAGGAGTGAGAGGGGACTGTTCAGGCAACTAAGTCTGGCTCAAAAGAGAAGCAGCAAATTGGATCTTTTATATGTAGCCAGGGCAAGCAGTGGTTGCTTATCAAAGGAACTATGCCTGACTGAACCAACTTATCCTTTGCCAGTGTTTGCTGAACACATATTTTGAGCAAGGTATTATATGAAGTACATCACAGGGTTCTAAGTTAAGAAGAAAATAGGCTAGCCAGGAAATCTCTTGACATTACATTCAGTCTTAAGACTTATAATTCTATTTAACATCCATAAATATTAAACTGAGATTAAAACATAAAGGAACTTCTTAAATAACATATAAAAATTTTTCATAGACATTCACCTCTGAATACAATTTCTTTGAAAATATTATAGCACAAAATAAAAACACCATGGTAAGTTGCCAATAAATCACATCTTGCTCTTTTCAATACAGTTGTTCCCTCTTACGTGTGGTTTTGGTTTCCATGGTTTCCATTACCCACTGTCAACCACCATTTGGAAGCAGATGATTCCGCCGATGTATTGTCAGAAGGTTGATGGTAGCTTCGAGGTGCGACACAAGGCCTATGTCATTCACATCATTTTATCTCAGCGCATAGGCATTTTATTATCTCAGCATCACATAAAGGGTGAGTACAGTACAAGATGTTTGAGACTGAGAGAACTAATTGACGTAACTTTTTTATACTATATTTTAATAATTGTTCTATTTTATTATTACTAATCTCTTACTGTGCCAAATTTATAAAGTAAGTTTTATTATAGGTATATATGTACAGAAAAACATACAGTGTATGTACGTATATAGGGTTTGGTACTCTCCGTGGTTTCAGGCATCCACTGGGATTACTGGCATGTAACCCCTACAGCGTCTCTGTGACTCCGGTTTTACAAGGACTTACGTGAGACGTGGGTCTGATCAACAGGGGGCAAAGAATTGCGCTGAGCAAGATATAGGTTGATGTAATAATCAAAAAGTGACATGTTCAAACAATAAATATGAAAGGTATTCAGGAAAGAGAGTTATTATTGACTGGTAAAATTAAAATAGGCTTCACTAAAGAGAGAGGAAATGGGTTGGAGCTAAAAGAATTGGAACCTGGAGAGAAATTAAGTGTTTCTGGAGATCATTGGTTAAGACATTGTGGAGGGATTGTCAGGCCACCATATGGTCTGTAGAGGAAATTATCAAAAATCAGGTTGCAATCATATAATGGATCCACACTACTGAAGAGATTTTTCATACTGTTAGGAAAATTCAACTTATCATTGTAGCTGACTTCAGTAGCTTGACACAGTCTTGGAATTAATATTAAGTGCTTTCTGTTTTCTACAGTTTCTCATTCTTTTATTGGTTTTCCCATTCTTATCCCTAGATTGCACCTTTGCTACAAAGGGCTATGTAGCTCCAACAACCACTCAGTGTTTGCGGTTCTCTTGAGTTCATACTTTGTATTGACATGGTTCCCACCATTTTACAAGCAGGACTTGGTGGTGAAGCATTTGGCAGTCATTGCACAGGCCATGAGTTAGTCTCTGTGCCTGTGTCTCCAGATCACATTTAGATTGTCTTGACTTGAAACATCTCTTAGTTTTAACTTGGCTAAGTCTGAGTTCCCTTGGCCTTTGATTTCCCCTTTCTCTAGTTGAGACTCACGGTGTGGATTTGGCTGACTGTTTAGCGCTCTGCTCTTATCTATTAATTTTGCCCTGAATGCAAGGCTTGCTTTCTGATCTCAAATGCAAGTCTTTCAGGGTGAGCCTGCCTATTCCCTATGCAAGGGATATCTTTTTACCTGACCTGCCCATAAAGAAATCAGTGTGACCTGCAGAACTGCTGAGGCTGGGAGATGGAAAGCGTCTTCATTAGGCAAACCCAATCTCTAATCAGTTCTTCTCCAGATGGCAGTAGGTGATGGAAATACTGGTCTGCTGATCGAGGAGGCTGGAGCAACCCTGAGGAAAGTAAATGCTTCTGTCCTTCCTCCCATTACCCAGTCAAACCTCCTACCTGCACCTCGTCTCCTCCGCTCCGCTACTGCCAAGCTCCTGTTCTCCTTTTAGCTCAGGCAACTTCTCCTGAAAGTGCCATTGCCCCTGGAAAAACCTTATTTCTGTATTTTGCCAAACTGCTGGTTCTTTGTAGAAGCCCTTTTAAAATCTCTCTCTGAACCTGTCTCTATAGAAGTAAAGATATTACAAGCTTTAAATTGTCCTCTGTCTGGTCATATATAAGAGCAATCCCTTTCTTGATCGTGCATCTGCTTCCATGGCCGATGGGATGGTCTTTTGAGTGTGTTACAAAGTTCTGAGGATGAATATCAGCTTTAGAAACATTAGAGAATTATATATGTGGTCAAACCTGGTATATAGCATATAGCATAAGTAGCCTAGCTAAGCAGTATAATTTGAATCAGAATCAGAGTTTACTTAGAAAAAAAAAAACATGATTGAGATTTGTAAGTTGGTATGAGTCACTTGCGTGTCATCATTTCTGAGACTCTACATCCCACCCCCACATGTCATCTGCAAGAGCTATACTCTATACTGCACATAGTGTCCTGGCCGGGGCCATAACTATTTCATAGCACTTATTACATTGTACTGTAATTGTTTTTTTATATATTTTTGTCTCCTTTCAGATAGCAATGTCTTAGAATGTGGTGAAAATGTTAGAACCATTTTTGCACAGTGTTTGGCACATAACATGTGCCCAGAATTCAGCAAATGCATAAAATATTGACCCTGATTTCCCTGATTGGGAAAGATTTTAGCATCTTCCTTTGCTGTCAGTTTGTCTCTACATGTGAATTCAATTTGAAGATGAAAATGCGGTTTTCTCCTTCATGGAATGAATGATCCTACATAAGTCCCCTCTTTCTCAGTCACTTGGACAGTGATTCAAAAGAATACTTAAACCTACTAACAAAACAGCAATTTATTTAATTTATTACTGTGGCTTGATTTTTACCCTTTGGAATAGTTTAATGAACATTGCTTTTGAGAGAAAACCAGTAGTTTACCCAAGACTTTTCCAAATGCTTTTAGCTCACATGCACAGGGTCGAGACCAAACAAAATGGCAGAATGATGTCTAGTACCAAGGCATAGTGTCCTAGATACAACTGTAGGCCATCTTGATAAACTCAATAATTCATCTTGTTTTAAGGACAAATTTCAGAGACTTTCACTTTAGGTTTTCAGTGACACACAAGGTATAGAATATGGAAGTTAATCCTTCATATCAAGTAACGAATATCCAATGAACTAAGGAGTCTTATTTTTTTTACTTAATGTGGTATAAAACAACTTTAAAAGATAACTAACAATAAAAGGCAACTCATGCAGTCTGTCTGGTGAGTATAGACTACAGGGTGAAGTAGAGCTTAGTGACAGGAGATTTCAGCCTGGGTTGGAATTTTATAGAGGTAGAATTTGGAAAACATAGAATTTAAGAAAAGGGGACTCCTACATAAAGAAACAGCATAATCAGAAGGGTAAAATTCTGTGTTGAGGGCTGTGACTAGACTAGTGTAACTGGTGCACAGGATATAGTTTAGACGATAAGTTCAAATTCCCTGTGAAACAATATGCAAATATGACAAGGTCATACATGGGGGCAATGATGGCATTCAAAAAAGCCAAGCTGTCAAACCATTTCTCTGTCCTTGCAAAAGAGCATATCTGTCAGGGAGTTGTAAATGAGTTGAATTTGTGTTAAGTCTGGGCAGACAGGAGACTTGGAAACAATCCAGTGCATGCAATTGAAGCTTGCCATCCATGGCTTTCCTGATGCTCTTTCTTTTTTCAAGAATGGTTTCTAACCTCTGCTCTGATTATCTGCATCCTCTCTATTCAAACTTTAAGGCCCATCTCCTCCGCATCACCTTCCCTAACTATTTTACCCTCAATAATCTCTCCATTTTCTGAATGTCACTGTTCTGATGCTTGATTAGAGAAGATTTAAGATTAATTTAGCAGTGAGGCATTGCATGAAGTGGAGATGGCAGTGCAGAGTGACATAGAGGCCATTTAGAAGGTCATTTCCATATCCTCATTTGAAGTAATGGAAAGATGAACATTAGACAGAGAGATTGGAAACAGGAAAAATATGTTAAATGACCAAAATGAATTAGCTGTTGTATAAGGAGAGGGCAAGAAAGCAAGAAATCCCAAATTAATTTTTTAACTTTAAGTTTGGAGAATTAATTTGACACTGTTAAGCATTTTCTAAGGAAGCAGAAATCTGAAGGAATGGCTCTCAAGATGTGATTGGAGGTGAGCAGCTGGGATTGTGGCCACATTTTGCTAATGGAGGCAAGGACTAGACTTTAAGATGTGTTAGTTACTACTTTGACTAATGCTCCTTTCATGTGTTGGGACCTTGAGTCCTCACCATAACACTTAAAAATGTTGCAAGACCTCAAAAATCACTGCGAAACTCCAAGAAGCAAAATCCACACTGCAACATTTTGGCAACAACATTTCCTTTTTCTTCCCTTCTATTTTAGTCATTATTAGGATTTTGATTCTAGCAACTTTTTATTCCCAACTCATGAAGTACAATATCTAATTTTACTGTTTTTAAGAATTGGATCTGTGCTCTTCAACAAACAGGATTTTTCCTCTGTATGTCACCTGATCTGAAGTTTTATGGTTTAGGCCAAACATGGAAACAGAGGCTGGTGACATCATTATCAATTTGTTTGTTTTTTAAGTCATTTCTTTTGATCTATGTACTTTTCTATTTTGTGCTATAAATATTAATATACTTTTCACACACACCGAACACCTACATACACATAATAAATAAGAAGTCCCAAACTTGAAGCTTTTTGGGATTTCAATTTGATTATTTTAAAAATATAACTGCAGTCTGTTTTGTTTGTGGAAAGGGTTTAGCAGCTCTGTTTACTCTAAAAGTAATCACTTCTTTATTCAAACTGCTTCACCAGTAAACAGAATATCTTAGGACATTAATTATATGGGAGAGAAGTCAGCAAGAAGTAGCTGTTACAATTCATTACTGTACTAGAAATAGCAAGAGATGGGAGAAAATGTAAAGACAGAGGTAATTGTTATTGCTTGGCTGTGAATAGGATTGAGATAGATGGATTGGAATTGGTTTGTCTTTCTCCTTTATAATAAACTGGAACCTAGGCTGGAGAAGGAGGTTAAGTAATGGCAGCTAGTCACCCTCAGGTTTAATGGTCTCGAATACTGCAGGTGAAAGAGACTCCTGGCAGCATGTATTCAAGAATGTATAAATTAATAACTGTATTAAACAATTTATTTCAGTTTATATATTTGGGCAAGACCCCACAAACTATTCTGCCTTAGGTTTACAAACTTTCCTTTATAACAAATCCTTCTCAAAGGAGATCTCACTGGGGACCAGAATATATAAAACCTGCTCTGGGTAACATTGCAATGCACTTGGTCATTAGTCAGGTACCTACAGCTTATCTTCCTCCCTTCACTCACCCCTGGTACCCTGAGGCACCCCTGAGGAGCCTAGTACCTTACTCACCCGAGTAGAAACACTTCTGATTTACCTATCTTGGTCCTCTCATTTTAAAGATGTTAAAGCCTCTTAGACATAGACAGCGACAACTTTTTGTTGTCACTTATTTTGTTAAGTTGTGAGGAAGACGACTAAAGAAAAGGTGTCTTTGTTCATGTTTTCTGTTTGTGGCCATATACCCTTCACTTCTTATTTGAGGGTAATAACATCAGAGGAGTATTTCAGTCATTAATTCAGCATCTCCCAGCCTCATCTTCAAGTAACATCTCCTTTACATTGGCTCAGGTTTATGTAATATTTTACCTAACATGATATTCACATAGATATCAAAATAGTTAACTTATAGCAGGCAATACTTAAGAGAGAGAAGTTTATGATAATTTAACCTGGGGTCCTATGAGGTTTTGTCTATAACTAGAGGGCAATGAGCATCAGCTTGGAAATGATTCCAAAATAAGATATGTGCTTACACTTGTCCATCTGGAAGCTCCTGACCATGTGGAGAGAGCCATATTCATTGCTGGATAATCTCATTATAAGTGCTCAGGAGTATGTGCAACCACACTGGCATGTGGAATGAGGGAGGATCGCCATGAGACATTGCATGGCCAAGTAGAGTGAAAGCTGCAAAGTACAATGGAGGCAAGAGATGGTGGCTTCATAGCTGTGTGGCTTTGTAACTTGAAGAGAAGGAGCTCCATAGGGTTTGATAATTAGACAAAAGCTTTCTTATACAAGAGCTATACAGAGGAAGGAAAAAAGAAGAAAATAAAACAGGAGAAATACTGCTGCTGGAGCAGCACGGTTGTAAGAGGGATGATTTGGAAGAATGAAAACAAGAAGAGGAAGGAGTCAAATACTAGTGACGTTGAAAATACTAGACACTCCTGCCATTGACAGTCATTTGGGGTGATATGGAATCTTATCAGGTACATGGCTTTGGGATTTGAAAGCAAGCAACTGGGTTCTGGAAATGTAATTGAATCACTGTCTCTGTTCCTTACCTTAGTAAACAGATTATGGGATAAAGATGTGGTTCCGAAACCTCCATCCTGGAGTGGGAGGCCTCACACTTAGCTGTAAGTGATTTGCCAGATTGTGTTACATTAAACACAAGAACCTGGAAATTATTTTACATAGGTTTCATTTGACTTTCCCAATGGGGATTACATTCTCACCATCTCTCTTTTATTCTCCTCTTCCTCAATATGCCACAGATTTCAAAGAGGAGAATTAGACTACTCAGGGAACACAAATTAATACCTCATTTTTCACTGTAATTGGTGCTAGTTGCAAAGAGAAGCATGCTGAGTATGTGCTCCATGCGTGCTGCATGCCTTGGCTATTCCCTTATCATTCTCTTTCCTGATGGCTGCACATGCCACTCGTGTAGCAGCATCTCAGGGTGAGGTACTCACGCACCACGCCATCTTCCCTCACAGAGTAACTTTCTCATAGTAAATAGTCCGCCATCTCTGTTCAAGTAGAGAAACTCTCAGCAAGTTATCTTAATGTCAGTTATATGAGTTCTTGCCCTACTGACATTAGTTACTAGATTAAATAAATGACTAAATTTTCTTGACTTTCAGTCACTCATTTGAATGGATATAATTTGCTTATAATACTAATTTACTAATCCAATGGAGTTATTGGTAGTGTCGAATTAAATAAATATGTGACAGCTTCTTGTAAAGAAGTATAGAAAATACATTAGCACAGGATCTTACTTTTAATGTTATCAGATTAGGAATATTTATATATCAGTATCTCCATTTTCAGTTCTAGAATATATGTATTATATAATATTGCAAATTATTGCAGTATACTTTAATTTGCAAATGTGTTAGGTAAGGTAGATGTACAAAACCCATGGTATCAGATATAGTCTTCACAATGGTAGATATCAGCAATCCATATAGTCCTACACACTTCCTATATGTAGAAGCATCTTAAAACCACACATAGAGTCATTAATTTATTTAGCGACTGAACAGTCACTAATCTACATTCATCAAATTCAAAACCTTTCTCAAACCCAGTGACTTTGTAAGGCTAATTGTTACCAAGGAGTATCTAGTCTATGAAATTAAGTGGCAGATTACTACAATTAAATCTAATATGTAATTTAATATAAATACATGTATAAAACAGTGGAAGCAAAGTGAAAGAAAGGAAGATATTTCTCTTGTCAGTACAATTTAAAATGAAGAGACAAATTTAAAAAACATAGTCTTCAAGTCAAAGCCTGGGCAGAATTTGGGAGGCTGTCATGCTCCCCTCATCTTATTTTTTAAATTGTGGTAATATATATTATATGATAAAATTTTTCATTTTCATTCTCTTTAAGTGTACAATTAGTGTCATTAATTACATTCAGAATTTTATTCAGCATGAACAGTATTTATTTCCAAAATGTTTTCACCACCACAAACAAAACTGTCTCCATGATGCAATAGGTCTCACTCCCTCATCCTGTTCCCTGGTAACCTCTCATCTAATTTCTATATCCATAAATTTACCTATTTTAGATATCCCATACAAGTGGAATCAGACAATATCTTTTTGCCTCTGGCTTTTTTCATGTAGTATAATAGTACAGTATTTTCAAGATTCATCAAACAATGTAGCAAGTATTAGAATTCATTTCTTCTTACAGAAATAATATTTCATCATATTTATACACCACATGTTGTTTATCCATTCACCTGTTGATGGACACTTAGCTTGTTTCTATTTTTTGGCTATTGTGAATAGTACTGCAGTGAACATTGGTATAGAAGTGTCTGAGTCTCTGTGAACAGTTCTTTGGAGTATATACCTAGAGTGAAACAGTTGGATCCTATGACAAAACTATGTCCCCTTTTGCAGGAACTACCAAACGTATATAGAGTGGCAGTGCTGTTTGACATTCCTACCAACAAGGCACAAAGGTTCAATATCATCACTTCCTTGCCAACACTTTTTATCTTTTAAATATCCATCCAGCATGTGTAAAGCGGTACTTTGTTATACTTTTAATTTGCATTTCTGTAATGATTAGTGATTTTGAGCATCTTTTCATCTGTGCTTATTTGAAGTTTGTATATCTTATTTGGAGAAACATCTATTCAAGTCATTTGCCTATTTTTTAATTCAATTGTTACTTTTTCTGTTGTTGAGTCATAAGAGTTCTTTATGCATTCTGAACATGATATCCTTCTCAGATATAATTTGCAACTATTTTCTTCCATTCTGTAGATTGTCCTTCACTTTTCTTGATAATATCCTTTGATAAACAAAAGATTTTGGCTTTGATCAAGTCCAGTTTATTTTTTCTTTTGTTGCCTATCCTTTTGATGTCATATTTAACAATTCATTGCCAAATCTAAGGTCATAAGGATTTACTGCTTTAAAATTGCAAGTCATAGAAAACAAAAATTCAAGTGGGTAATGTAATGAGCAAAAAGCACAGAGATGTGTAGAGGTATATTACATTCCAGAATGTCTTAAACATGATTTAGCAGGATAGGGAAACAGGTGGAGTCCTGAAGGCAGAGGATTCTGGCTACTGTAATATCTTTTGAAACTCCATCTATCCTAAAAGATGGAGAGACAAATAGGAGAATGGTGATCATGGCAATTCAGTTCCACAAAAACACATCACATACATGCCTTTTAGAAACGAGCCAGTTTTGGTTAGGGGCTCCAACCTGCAAACTGAAATCCTCCGACAGATAAGAGAAGAGGATTTTACCAGCACACACATGGACAGACTTTAGCTAAGGCAAATTCATACTACCCATGTGGTGATAACCATTGAATCTGTTTATATTGTACTTCGCTCAATTATTATTTAAAAAGGGGAGAAAGAGTAATAGGCAATGTAGTTTAAGGGGAGAGGAACTACATACAAACATATAGAGACAGACCCTTAGTAGATTGTATTATTTACCCCAATTGTTCACCTCTACTGTATATATGTCCTTTGCCATATCATTTTAGAATTCCTTCCACAAAGGCAGAATACATTTTCTCACCTCTTTATTTGGCTAGTAGAATGAGATAAACATAACAGTGTGCCAGTTCTGAGCCCAGCTATACTTATAAGGGCTTGTGTGCTTTGGTTTACCCTCTTGTATGTCTATCAACACCATGGGGAAGATATGTCTGAGCTAGCCAATTGGCCAGAAGTAGGATAAAGGATAAGGACTAGAGCTTCACTATGTAATCTAACACAGTTTATCTCATTCTAGATCAGCCAATACCCACAACTAACCCATGAATAAGTGATAATATCTGAGTGTTAATGAGCAATTTTGTTAGATTCATTAAGTTTTGAGGTGTTTTGAATATACAATTGTTCACTAAGTAAACCCCTAAAACTGATCTATTGAAGGAAGAAGAAAAAAATTAGAAAACTCTGAAAATCTCAAAAGGTTGTAGGATTACTTGGCCTTTCTGAAATAGAAGCAGAATGTATAAGGAAATAACTCTTGAGATGAAAAAATAGGATCAAAGAAAATAAAAAATAGGAAAAAGGTGATTTAAGGGTACATTTAAAGTAAACTAGTCATGCAAGAAAAAATAAAAATATTCACAGAGGATAATAATATACTTAATAGATATCTCTCTCAGAATGTACCATAAAAAAAGAAGTAAACAGGTAATGATGCAAAGATGAGACGTATCTGTAATAGAAGCCTTTTAAAAAGTTTTAGAAATGAAAAGGAGTAAAAATATCAATTTTGTTTTGAAATGAAAGAGATTCCCCTGAATCAAAGGGAGGATGCTGAGTATGTAGATACAGATCACAGAGTTTTATTAATCATAGTCACAAGAAATCAATGACAAGAAACTACTCCTTCATAGATTATGACAATATAAAAATGATCTGGGCATAAAATTCTGTATGTCTATTTGTAGTTTTTGTGATTCTCAACTTAGAAATTTATGTGAATTATACTATATGTTATAAGGTGGTTTCTACAGCCCCAGTGAAAAGCTTGGCACTTCAGGTTCATCATCTTTTTGACACTTGCCGTGAATTAGAAATGTGGTTCTTTCAGCAGGAAAATTCCAAAGAACCAGAAAATAATTTTTTCCTTCCCAAAACCTGAGGAATGTAAAAAATGGTTTGAAAGTTTTCAAAGTAAAAACTGAATGACCTAAGACATTCATGATTTTTTAAAAATAAGAATGGACTATTAGCCATAGATAGTCTCTCATCCAAAATCCTTTCTATAAATTTCTCATCATCAAATAAAATATGCAGTATGCTCTCAAATGCATTACTTATTCCTAGATTTCCTTCTTTCTGTATTTGTAAATTTT
>JAVSCE010022228.1:0-33374 GCA_032199065.1 Smutsia gigantea | reverse complement strand
TGCCTTTAGTTAGTATGTGGATGGTCTGTTTTCTTTGCTATGATTTTATTTTCTCTGGTGACATATTTTCAGCCTTAGGGGTGCCTCCCTCTGTAGCAGTCCATTTAAGATATCCTGTAGTGGTGGTTTATGAGAAGCAAACTCTCTCAACTTTAGTTTGTCTGGAAATTGTTTAATCCCTCTGTCATATTTAAATGATAATCATTCTGGATACAATATTCTTGGTTCGAGGCCCTTCTGTTTCATTATATTAAATATATCATGCCATTCTCTTCTGGCCTGTAAGGTTTCTGTTGAGAAGTCTGATGGGTTTTCCTTTGTAGGTGATCTTTTTTCTCTCTCTAGCTGCCTTTAATACCCTGTCTTTATCTTTGATCTTTGCCATCTTATTTATTATGTGTCTTTTGAAAAATAAACAAAATAGATAAACCAAGAGCCAGACTCATTAAGAGAAAAGAGAATGTACACACATAAACACAGTCAGAAATGAGAAAGGAAAAATCACAACGGACCCTACAGAAATACAAAGAATCAAGAGAATATTATGAGAATCTATATGCTAACAAGCTGGAAATATGTTGGCTGTGGGTTTGTCATATATGGCCTTTGTTGAGGTACTTGGCCGTCTATACCCATTTTGTTGAGTTTTAATCAGGAATGGATGCTGAATTTTGTCAAATGCTTTTTCAGCATCTATGGAAATGATCATGTGGTTTTGTTCTTCAGTTGATGTGGTGGGATGATGCTGAAGGGATTTTTCGAATGTTGTACCATCCTTGCATCCCTGATGAATCCCACTTGATCATGGTGTATGATCGTCTTGATGTATTTTTGAATTCGGTTTGCTAATATTTTGTTGGGTATTTTTGCATCTACGTTCATCAGGGATATTGGTCTGTAATTTTCTTTTTTGGTGAGGTCTTTGCCCCGTTTTGGTATTAGAGTGATGCTGGCTTCATAGAATGAGTTTGGAAGTATTCCCTCCTCTTCTATTTTTTGGAAAACTTTAAGGAGAATCGGTGTTATTCTTCTCTATATGTCTGGTAGAATTCAGAGGTGAATCCATCAGGCCCAGGGGTTTTGTTCTTGGGTAGTTTTTTGATTACCAATTCGATTTCGTCACTGTTGATTGGTCTGTTTAGTTTTTCTGTTTCTTGCTTGGTCAGTCTTGGAAGGTTGTATTTTTCAAGAAGTTGTCCATTTCTTCTATGTTTTCCAGCTTGTTAGCATATAGATTCTCATAATATTCTCTTATGATTCTTTGTATTTATGTGGGGTCTGTCGTGATTTTTCCTTTCTCATTTCTGACTGTGTTTATGTGTGTAGATTCTCTTTTCTCTTAATGAGTCTGGCTAGGGGTTTATCTATTTTGTTTATTTTTTCAAAGAACCAGCTCTTGGTTTTATTGATTTTTTCTATTGTTTTATTCTTCTCAATTTTATTTATTTCTTCTCTAATCTTTATTATGTCCCTCCTTCTGGTGACTTTGGGCCTCATTTGTTCTTCTTTTTCCAATTTCAGTAATTGTGTCTTTAGACCATTCATTTGGGAATGTTCTTCTTTCTTTAAATAGGCCTGGATTGCAATATACTTTCCTCTTAGAACTGCCTTTGCTGCATCCCACAGAAGTTGTGGCTTGTGTTGTTGTTGTCATTAGTCTCCATATATTCTTTGATTTCTGTTTTGATTTGGTCGTTAACCCATTGATTAATTAGGAGAGTGTTGTTAAGTCTCCATGTATTTGTGAGCTTTTTGATTTCTTTCTAAAATTTATTTCTAGTTTTATACCTTGGTGATCTGAGAAGTTGGTTGGTAGGATTTCAATATTTTTGAAATTACTGAGGTTCTTTTGTGGCCTAGTATGTGGTCTATTCTGGAAAATGTTCCATGTGCACTTGAGAAGAATGTGTATCCTGTTGCTTTTGGGTGTAGAGTTCTGTAGATGTCTGTTAGGTCCATCTGTTCTAGTGTGTTGTTCAGTGCCTCTGTGTCTTTACTTATTTTCTGTCTGGTTGATCTGTCCTCTGGAGTGAGTGGGTGTTGAAGTCTCCTAAGATGAATGCATTGCTGTCTATTTCCTCCTTTAATTCTGTTAGTATTTGTCTCACATATGCTGGCGCTCCTGTGTTGGGTGCATATATATTTATAATGGTTATATCTTCTTGTTGGACTGACCCCTTTATCATTATGTAATGTCCTCCTTTATCTTTTGCTACTTTCTTCGTTTCGAAGTCTATTTTGTCTGATACAAGTACTGCAACACCTGCTTTTTTCTCTTTGTTGTTTGCATGAAATATCTTTTTCCATCCCTTCACTTTTAGTCTGTGTATATCTTTGGATTTGAGGTGAGTTTCTTGTAGGCAGCATATAGATGGGTCTTGGTTTTTTATCCATTCTGTTACTCTGTGTCTTTTGATTGGTGCATTCAGTCCATTTACATTTAGGGTGATTATTGATAGGTATGTACTTATTGCCATTGCTGGCTTTAGATTCGTGGTTACCAAGGGTTCAAGGGTTGCTTCTTTACTATCTAACAATCTAACTTAACTTTCTTGTTAAGTTATTGTAAACACAGTCTGATGTTTCTTTCTTTCTCTCCCTTCTTATTCCTCCTCCTCCATTCTTTCTATAATAGGTGTTTTATTCTTTGCCTTTAGTTGGTGTTTGGATGGTCTGCTTTCTTTGCTATGATTTTTTTTTCTCTGGTGACATCTTTTTAGCCTTAGGTATGCTTCCATCTAGAGCAGTCCATTTAAGATATCCTGTAGTGGTGGTTTATGAGACGCAAATTCTCTTAACTTTCGTTTATCTGGAAATTGTTTAATCCCTCCATCATATTTAAATGATAATCGTGCTGGATACAATATTCTTGGTTCGAGGCCCTTCTGTTTCATTACGTTTAATATATCATGCCATTCTCTTCTGGCCTGTAAGGTTTCTGTTGAGAAGTCTGATGATAGTCTGATGGGTTTTCCTTTGTAGGTGATCTTTTTTCTCTCTCTAGCTGCCTTTAATACCCTGTCTTTATCTTTGATCTTTGCCATCTTAATTATTATGTGTCTTGGTGTTGTCTTCCTTGGGTCCCTTGTGTTGGGAGATCTATGAGCTTCGGTGGACTGCGAGACTACTTCCTTCCCCAGCGAGGGAAAGTTTTCAGCAATTATTTCTTCAAAGACACTTTCTATCCCTTTTTCTCTCTCTTCTTCCTCTGGTACTCCTATAATGCGAATATTGTTCCGTTTGGATTGGTCACACAGTTCTCTTAATATTCTTTCATTCCTAGAAATCCTTTTATCTCTCTCTGCCTCAGCTGCTCTGTACTCCTGTTCTCTGTTTTCTATTCCATTAACAGTCTCTCGCATCTCATCCATTCTGCTGTTAAGCCCGTCGATCGCTTGTCTGATTTCTGTATTGTCTTTCCTCAGTTCCCTCACTTCCTCCCTCAGCTCTTGCACATTTCTCTGTAGGTCCATCAGCATGGTTATGACTTTTATTCTGAATTCTTTTTCAGGGAGGCTGTGCATTTCCATCCCTTCAGACTCCCTCTCTGGGGTTGTCTGGTTGATTTTGGTCTGAACCATATTCCTCTGTCTTTTCATGGCTGTATAATTTGGTCACTGATAGTTGCCACGTATGTCAGCTGGGCTCTTTAAGACTTTAAAAAGAGAAGAAAAAAAAAGAGAAAAAAGAAAAAAAAGAAAAAAGAAAGAAAGAAAAAAAGAAAAAGAGAAAGAAAAGAAAAAACAAAAACAAAACAAAAAAAAAACAAAACAAAAAAAACAAAAAAAATGCCCACCGGACGTAGATTCTGTGGGAATGCTCTAGGTGGCGCTATTGCCCCACTATTCCACAGCTGTGACTGTGCCGCTCCGCAGGGCCCTTTATCGCTCTGGCAGGGGTGGGAACGAATAGGAGGCTGTTGATCTCAGTGAGAAGTGTTAAGTATGGCTACGCTTCCTCAGTCGCCAGCTAAGGCGTCTGAAACTCCCCAGGACTCCCAGCCTGCTGGGCTGAGTGTGCTGGGGCGATCCGGCTCCTCCGCTGGGCTCCTGTCTCTTTAAGACCGCTGAGGAAAGCGCACACTTTTTTTTTTCCTTCCCGGAGCCGGTGCAAGCACCCTGACGCGTTCCCCGCTCAGATCCTGCCCCCTGTCTCTCCAATCTCCACTGCACTGCGCAATGTGGGTCAGCGCTCCCCACGCAGATCCCCGGGGCTGGCTACTTCGCGGGGTGCACTTCTACTCCCTCCCGGCTCTGAATCCTCTCCTCCCGCCGGTGCACTGGGGTGGGGGAGGGCTCGGGTCCCTCCGGGTCGGGTCTCCGTATCTTACCTGCCTCTTGGGGTGCCGAGTCCTCTCGGGTGTAGCTGCACGCTGTGCGCTTTCCTGTGTATTCTCGTCTCTCTTTTAGGAATAGATGTATTTTCTGTGTTTTCGTAGATAAATATAGTGTTGGGAGGAGATTTCTGCCGCCCTGCTCACACCGCCATCTTCCCGGAAGTCCAGTTTCAAGATTTTTTTTTCACCTTCATTTTTCCATATGAGCTTCACAAAAATCACTGAGTTAGATTAAGGTGTAGTACATATCTGGCCCCAAAAGATGCTGAGATTTGCCTCTGAGTTGCAAACCCAGAGCTTAATTCTGTGAGCCCCCTGCTCCCTCTCGTGCCCAAACACCATCCATGTGATGATTCCTAAAGTTCATCCTGCAGGGTCACCTCCTCAGCAACCATGTGGATCTATAAACTCCCATCTTACAGGCTATCATCCTTAGTGTGGCCTTCTAGCATACTTACTTACTTTGTGGCATATATCTATCATATTCTCCTTTTTAAATTTCACCCCTAGTGTGTGTTGTCCCTACTCTGCTTGACATTCTTAGCTGTCTTTCTAATGTCTCCAGAATGTTACATGTTTCTTTATTTTTAGACATTATTGCTACTTCTCTTCTTTACAGGTTTTTTTTTTTAATTTTCAACAGTTTTGGTGAAGTTTCATAAAAAGTGCTCTTTTCTATTATTTCCTTAAGGTAGATGTCTAGGAGATGTATTTTAATAACTTAAAACAGCATATGTAACTTTATAGCTTTTATATCTTTTGCCAAATATCTTTCCAAAAGTATTGGACAAATGCACATCATGAACAGCAATATATGGAAACGGTAGTGACTGTGTTCATACCTGTGCCTTTCTGCCATAGCCCAATAGATAAAAATACACTTACTTCATTGAGCATTTGCAAAACCATCTCCTAACCACATGTTTTCTAGGTCCTGGAAATACAATGGTGAATAAGGAAGGACCACAGACAGCCTCTTCTCAGGAACTCTGGGTCACTTTGCCACATATAATTCCAGAGAATCAGGGGGCAAGAATTAGGTGCAGCCAGAACACATATGTGTTTAGTGAACAAAGTATCTCACAGGATTTGAGTGGTGACCTATCTTCCAGCTTTGTTCAATTCCATCATGAGTATGCCATTCATATTCAGGTATCAACGCTCTCATGAATGCACCATAATCATTTGCTTATGTTCCACGTCACACTCAGAAAACCCCAGATTCATCAGCTCTTGGTTGTGTATATCCCAGATGAATTCACTGATTTGGAACCTGGGCAATATTTCTTTTCAGGTTTTTAGGTAAGAGATGTCATAACCCTGTGATAGCTCTTCCACAGCACCAGGCAAACTATGTCTGTGAAGAAGAAACTAGAGGAGAATCAGATTTATTTCTCCCTGCTGCTAAGTGTGTGACCTACAACAAGAAAGCTAATTAGTCTGTGTCTCATGGATCAAGTGAATAAAAATACCTTCCCCAGCTGCTCCCTGGCTACCCTGATTCGGCCAGTTCCCATCACAAGCTAGCTTTCTGCTGAAAGCAGGCCCCTCTTCTTAGATTCCTTTAATTCCTGATCTTCTTCCAGGCTTAATCCCAACTACGAGCTCCAGGAGGACTAAAGATGGCAGCATGAGAGGTGAGACAGAGGATTCCTCCTAAAACTACATATAATACAAAAATATAATACAACTAATCCTGAAAGAGCAACAGGAAACAGGACTGCACCAAACTGCATACACCTGGAGAAAAGAATAAACCTCATGGAATAGGGTAACATACCAAAGCCGTGGCCCAGCGGGATCCAAGCCCTTCCCCCAACCCAGCTCACCAGCAAGAGGAAAAGAAACAGAGGGGAGGGAGTGGAAGCCTGGGACTGCTGAATACCTAACTGTGGAGATCTGCTCTGGGAGCATAAACCTACATTTCGTGGTGCTTTCATGGTACTCTAGTGATTAGGGGGTTGGAAAGCTAAGACAGGCAGCATACCTGGAGAGACTGAGATTCCAGCCGCTTGTGGAAAGCAGGGATCCATATCCGGCTGCTCTGGGACAAAAGAAAGGTGGGCAGTCAGAGAGACTTCCTAACAGCAAATGGGCTGCTAAAGGGGCAAGGATTGCACAGAGCTTACTGCTCAGGAGAAAGGACAGGTAGACAAAATTGTCCCAGTGCACTCTGCCCAGCAGGGTGGGAACTTTCACGATCTCCAGGAGCTCCAGCTCCCTGGCCGGCTACATGGCTCCAAGGACCCCCTCCATGATATGCAGCCTACTGAGCCTTTCTCTTAGCCAGCTCCACCTGGCTCACAAATCAGCAAACCCTACCCTGGCATTAGGCCAGCCAGAGGGAAGCCCCATCTACAGCAACTATAAATGCAAAGCACAGAGGCTTATACCTGTGTGCTCGGTCCACTGGTTCTGGCAGTGGAAACAGGCATAGCAGCTGGGAAGTAGGAAACAGCTCTTTCCTCCCCCCAGGCACCAATACTGCTCCCTTGCGACTCCTGACATTGCTTCAGGGGCTGAGCAGTTCCAGAGAGTAGAGCTTCTGGGCACTGGAGGGCGCCATATACAAATATGAAAAGCCAAAGGAACCTGGTTCAAAGTAAAATTATGAATACAACCCCTGAGAAAGATTCAAATAAAATCAACCACATGAATATGCCTGAAAGGGATTTCAAAATAAAAATCATTAACATGCTCATGGAGGTAAAGAAAAATATTCAAGAACTCAGGAATGAATTCCGGTCAGAGATTCAATGATTACAGAACACAGTATCAGAAATGAAACGTACAATGGAAAGTTTAAAAAGCAGATTAGATATGGTGGAGGAGACAATAAATGAAATAGAAATTAGAGAAGAGGAATACAAAGAAGCTGAGCACAGAGAGAAAAAAGGATCTCTAAGAATGAAAGAATATTGAGAGAACTGTGTGACCAATCCAAATGGAACAATATTTGCATTATAGGGGTACCAGAAGAAGAAGAGAGAGAAAGAGGGATAGAAAGTGTCTCTGAGGAGGTAATTGCTGAAAACGTCCCCAGTCTAGGGAAAGAGATAGTCTCTCAGGCCATGGAGATGCACAGATCTCCCAACACAAGGGACCCAAGGAAGAAAACACCAAGACATATACTAATAAAGTGGCAAAGATCAAGGATAAGGACAGACTATTAAAAGCAGCCAGAGAGAGAAATAAGATCACATACAAAGGAAAGCCCATCAGGCTATCATCAGACTTCTCAGCAGAAACCTTACAGGCCAGAAGGGAGTGGCATAATGTATTTAATGCAATGAAGCAGAAGGGCCTCAAACCAAGAATATTTTATCCGGCAAGGTTATCATTTAAATGTGAAGGAGGGATTGAGCAATTTTCAGATAAGCAAAAGCTGAGAGAATTTACCTCCCACAAACCATCTCTACAGTGTATTATGGAGGGACTGCTGTAGATGGAAATGTTCCTAAGGTTTAATAGCTGTCACCAGAGGTAACAAAACCACAGTAAAGAAAGTAGAACAGTTAATTACTTAGCATATGCAAAATTAAATCAAGTATCCCCAAAGTCAATCAAGGGATAGACAAAGAGTACAGAATATGATACCTAATATATAAAGAGTGGAGGAGGAAGAAAAAGGAGGAGAAAAAAATAACCTTTAGAGTGTGTTTGTAATAGCATATTAAGTGAGTTAAGTTAGACTCTTAGATAGTAAGGAAGTTAACCTTGAACTTTTGGTAACCATGAATCTAAAGCCTGCAATGCCAAAAAGAACATACCTATCAATAATCACCCTAAATGTAAATGGTCTGAATGCACCAATCAAAATACAATGAGTCACTGAATGGATAAAAAAACAAGACCCATCTATATGCTGCCTACAAGAGACTCACTTTAAACCCAAAGACATACACAGACTAAAAGTGGAGGCATGGAAAAAGATATTTCATGCAACTAATAGGGAGAAAAAAGCAGGAGTTGCAGTATTTGTATCAGACAAAATAGACTTCAAAACAAAGAAAGTCACAAGAGACAAAAAAGGACATTACATAATGATAACAGGGTCAACCCAACAAGAAGATATAACCATTATAAATATGTATGCACCCAACACAGGAGCACCTACATATGTGAAACAAATACTAACAGAATTAAAAGGGGAAATAGAATGCAATATATTCATTCTAGGAGACTTCAACACTCCACTCACTCCAAAGGACAGATCAACCAGACAGAAAATAAGTAAGGAGACAGAAGCACTGATCAACACATTAGAACAGATGGACCTGGCAGACATCTACAGAACTCTACACCCAAAAGCAGCAGAATACACATTCTTCTCAAGTGCACATGGAACATTTTCAAGAATAGATCATATGCTAGGCCACAAAAAGAGCTTTGGTAAATTCAAAAAGATTGAAATTGTACCAACCAGTTTCTCAGACCACAAAGGTATGAAATTAGAAACAAAGTAGGCAAAGAAAATGAAAAATCCCAAAAACACACGGAGGCTTTACAACATGCTCCTAAATAACCAATGGACTGATGACCAAATTAAAACAAAGATCAAGCAATATATGGAGACAAATGACAACAATAATTCAACATCGCAAAATCTGTGGGATGCAGCAAAGGCCATGCTAAGAGGAAAGTATATTGCAATACAGGCCTACCTCAGGAAAGAAGAACAATCCCATATGAATAGTCTAAACTCACAATTAAAGAAACTAGAAAAAGAAGAACAAATGAGGCCCAAAGTCAATAGAAGGAGGGACATAATAAAGATTAGAGCATAAATAAATAAAATCAAGAAGAATAAAACAATAGAAAGAATCAATGAAAGCAGGAGCTGGTTCTTCAAGAAAATAAACAAAATAGATAAAACCTTAACCAGACTTATCAAGAAAAAAATAGAGTCTACACACATAAACAGAATCAGAAATGAGAAAGGAAAAATCACTACAGACACCACAGAAATACAAAGAACTACTAGAGAATACTATGAATAATTATATGCTATTAAACTGGATAACCTAGAAGAAATGGACAGCTTTCTAGAAAAATACAATCTTCCAAGGCTGACCAAGAAGGAAACAGAAAATCTGAACAGACTAATTACCAGCAACAAAATTGAATTGGTAATCAAAAAACTATCTAAGAACAAAACGCCTGGATCAGATGGCTTTACTGCTGAATTTTATCAAACATTTAGTGAAGAGCTAATACCCATCCTCCTTAAAGTTTTCCAAAGAGTAGAAGAAGAGGGAACACTTCCAAACTCATTCAATGAGGCCACCATCAATCTAATACCAAAACCAGGCAAAGACACCACAAAAAAAGAAAATTACAGACCAATATCCCTGATGAACATAGGTGCAAAAATACTCAACAAAATATTAGCAAATTGAATTCAACATACATCAAAAAGATCATCCATCATCATCAAGTAGGATTTATTCCAGGGATGCAAGGATGGTACAACATTTGAAAATCCATCAACATCATCCACCACATCATCAAAAAGGACAAAAACCACATGATCATCTCCATAGATGCTGAAAAAGTATTTGACAAAATTCAACATCCATTCATGATAAAAACTCTCTACAAAATGGGTATAGAGGGCAAGTAACTCAGCATAATAAAGGTCATATATAAAAAACTCACAGCCAACATTATACTTAACAGTGAGAAGTTGAAAGCTTTTCCTTTAAGATCGGGAAGAAGACAAGGATGCCCACTCTCCCCACTCCTATTCAACATAGTTCTGGAGGTCCTACCATGGCAATCAGACAACACAAAGAAATAAAAGGCATCCAGATTGGCAAGGAAGAAGTTAAACTGTCCCTGTTTGCAGATGAAATGATATTGTACATAAAAAAACCCTAAAGAATCCACCCCAAAACTACTAGATCTAATATCTGAATTCAGCCAAGTTGCGGGATACAAAATTAACACATAGAAATCTGTGGCATTCCTATATACTAACAATGAACTAGCAGAAAGAGAAATCAGGAAAACAATTCCATTCACAATTGTATTGAAAAGAATAAAATACCTGGGAATAAACCTAACCAAGGAAGTGAAAGACCTATACTCTGAAAACTACAAGATACTCATGAGAGGAATTAAAGAAGATACCAGTAAATGGAAACACATCCCGTGCTCATGGATAGGAAGAGTTAATATTGTCAAGATGGCCATCCTGCCTAAAGCAATCTACAGATTTAATGCAATTCCTATCAAAATACCAACAGCATTCTTCAATGAACTAGAGCAAATTGTTCTAAAAGTCATATGGAACCACAAAAGACCCCGAATAGCCAAAGCAATCCTGAGAAGGAAGAATAAATCTGGGGGGATTACGATCCCCTACTTCAAGTCCTACTACAAAGCTGCAGTAATCAAGACAATTTGGTACTGGCACCAGAACAGACCCATAGACCAATGGAACAGACTAGAGAGCCAAGATACAAACCCCACCATATATGGTCAATTGATATACGATAAAGGAACCATGGATATACAATGGGGAAATGACAGCCTCTTCAACAACTGGTGTTGGCAAAACAGGACAGCTACATGCAAGAGAATGAAACTGGATTATTGTTTAACCCCATACACAAAAGTAAACTCGAAATCAATCAAGGACCTGAATATAAGTCATGAAACCATAAAACTCTTAGAACTCAACATAGGCAAAAATCTCCTGAATGTAAGCATGAGCAACTTCTTCCTGAACTCATCTCCTCTAGCAAGGGAAACAAAAGCAAAAATAAACACATGGGACTACATCAAACTTAAAAGCTTCTGTATGGCAAAGGACACCATCAACAGAACAAAAAGGCATCCTACAGTATGAAAGAATATATATGTAAATGACATATCTGACAAGGGGTTAACATCCAAAATACATAAAGAACTCACATGCCTCAGAATAAAAGCAAATAACCCGATTAAAAAAGGGTCAGAGGATATGAAGAGACAATTCTCCAAAGAAGAAATTCAGATGGTCAACAGACACATAAAAAGATGCTCCACATCACTAATCATCAGGGAAATGCAAATTAAAACCACAATGAGATATCACCTCACACCAATAAGGATGGCCACCATCCAAAAGACTAAAAACAGCAAATGCTGGCAAGGATGCAGAGAAAGGGGAACTCTCCTACACTGCTGGTGGGAATGTAAGCTAGTTCAACCATTGTGGAAAGCAATATGGAGGTTCCTCAAAAAACTAAAAATAGAAATACCATTTGACCTGGAAATCCCACTCCTTGGAATTTACCCAAAGAATACAACTTCTCAGATTCAAAAAGATATATGCACCCCTATGTTTACCGCAGCAGTATTTACAATAGCCAAGATACAGAAGCAACCTAAGTGTCCATCAGTAGATGAATGGATAAAGAAGAGGTGGTACATATACACAATGGAATACTATTCAGCCGTAAGAAAGAAACAAATCCTACCATTTGCAACAACATGGATGGAGCTGGAGGATATTATGCTCAGTTAATAAGCCAGGTGGAGAAAGACAAGTGCCAAATGATTTCCCTGATTTGTGGAGTATAACCACACAGCAAAATTGAAGGAACAAAATAGCAGCAGACTCACAGACTCCAAGAAGGGACTAGTGGTTACCAACGGGGAGGGGTGTGGGAAGGCAGGTGGGGAGGGATGGAGAAGGAGATTGAGGGGTATTACATTTAGTTAACATGGTGTGGGGGTCATGGGGAAGATAGTGTAGCACAGAGAAGGCAAACAGTGAATCTGTGACATCTTACTACACTGATGGACAGTGACTGCATTGGGGTATGGGTGTGGACTTGATAATATGGGTAAAAGTAGTCACCACATCGTTTTTTCATGTGAAACCTTCATAAGAGTGTATATCAATAATACCTTAATAAAAGTTTTTTAAAAGAGTGTATATCAATAATACCTTAATAGAAAATTTAAAAAAAAAGAAAATGGACCAATATATGAGGAAATACTAGGTGCCAATTTTTCAAAACCCTTTGAAGACATCTAGTCACAACTTCAAAAACATTATAAATCTCAACCAGGAAAAAATACAATGGGAACCACATCCAGGCATATCATACTAGACTGAGGAAAAATAAAAGAGAAAGAAAAAATAAATCACAACCAGAGATAAGGAAATATTTCCTGTAAATGAGTGCATATCAGGCAGAGAGTAGCCTTTTTCCCCTGGAAGTGGGAAGCAGAAAGGCGGGTAGGATGGCATCGTTAAAGTGCTTTCCATAGCAGCTCATACGCATCCTTCGAGAGGAAATATAAAAAGGTAAAACAATATTTACAAAATAAAATATGAGGAAATCATGTTCTTGGTAAGCAAAGTTATTTTAAACAGGACCCCAAGGACTAACCTTTAAGGAAAAGACTTGTGGGTGGACTACATTAAAATGAAGACTTCTGTTTAGCACAGAATATCACTAATGAGTGAAAATACAATGCTAGAATGGGGGAAGGCATTTCCAACATGTTCACTCAACTAACATTTATATCCAAAGTATGCAAAACTCCCAAATCAACAATAAAAAGCCCATTTTTGTTGACAAACCAATTGTTTTAATGGACAAAGGACTTGAATGGGCATTTCACTAAAGGGAATGTAAGACTGTCCAATTAAGGTAAGAATGTCAACCCCTCATTGATCATTGAGGAAATGCAAGTTAAAACCATTAGATACTCATTAGAAGCAGAATCCTTGAACGGATAAATAAGTTATGGCACACTTATGCCACAAAATATCACACAGGAATACATATAGTGTGATACACAATGACCTGGGAATGCTCAGAGGATCACGTTGAGTAAAGGAAGCCACCCAGAGAAGAGCGTAGATGATGACCTTTACATCAACTAGAAAACAGGCAAAACCAACCTACAGTACCAGAAGTCGGGTCGTGGTGATATGTGGGGGTGCAAGGAGGATTTCCACAGGTCTGGTATTGTCTCTATTCTCATCTGGATGTTGGTTATGTGGGTGTTTCCACAAGCAAAATTTAATCAAGCTGTACTTTCAAGATCTGTCATATCACGTGTATTGTATTTTAATAAAAATGGCCACAAAAAGTAAGATCAAACCATATAGAAGTCCTATTTTACTACATTGTGATAATGTAGACATTCAACAGGGAAAGATTAAAAGTAAAGGACTCAGTAAACATACATTTATTTTCTCTCTGAGATAAAATGAAAATATCTCACAGTAATAGGAGAGGATTTGTGAGAGTACTTTGATAGATACTTTAAATTTCTCGTGAATGCCATCTATTACCACTGTTCTCACAATGCAAGTGTTATTTTCATTAGAAAGATTATTCTTCATCCTTCCAGACACCACCTGTCTCAATTTTCTGAAACTCATATTAATATATTGAGCGCTGAGTGTATTTCAGACTCTCTAATGCGCATTTCCACTGCATTACCAGGAGCTATATAGTCTCTACAACCCCACGAGGTAGGCTCAGGAACTACTATCAGTGCCCCATTACCCATGAAGAAACTGAAGCTTAAGGAGGCTTTGCGCCTGGAGTGAAGTGATGCCTTAACAGGGGCATTCTGCAGCGCTCACACTGAGGGAATGACTGCTCAACCGGCAGTTGCTGAGAAAAATGAAAAAGGTTTCTAACCCTTTTCATCTATGCCCTGTGTTTGTAACACACCAGCTAGCCTCTCAAAGGGAACCTTAAAAGTGTAATGCAAAGTTGGACTGAACCTGAAATTGAGGGTGATCCTTAGATATCTCATTACTCATGAATACCGTTTGCATAGTGGTCCTAGAGCTCTGCTTTCACTGTCTGCTGACTCATTCCTCTACCAACTGTGTACTGAGCATCTACCATGTACCAGAGTAGGGAGTATGATGGCAAACAGTAGAGATAAAATTCCTCTTCTCATGGAACTAACCATCTGGGGAAGAAAACAAATAAATAATGAAAAAAGGGAAGAGAGAGAGAGATCGATGTTATTACTAAGGAAGAGGGGTACAGACTCAGGCTGTTATAATGAGGATGCCTGAGAAAAACCTCCCCCCACGAGGCCATCTCAATGAGGAGCAGAGCCTAGCAAGACCAGGAGAGGGGGATCCCATAGCAAGGGGCAAAAGGTCCCACGCACTGGGCGGGCTGGAAGGACTGGGCCGGGACACCTGATGCCCGTGAGCAGACGTGCCCCCAGTGTCGGTTTTAAATGCTTGTCTTGAATTGTAGGTAGAGTATTGTCTGTGCTCATTCTGACTTGACAGTCAGGCCTGCTAGTATCAGTAGAAATATGTACACTGTGCTATATTTTGAGTGACTTAGCTCTGACCCTAAACTTTGCTTAGCAAAGCGAAAGCTCTGAAATTTGCTAGACTCACCAGTTCAGAGTCAGTTTGTGAGCAACTATGAGCATGTCTTTGGAATATAACCCGCCCTAAGCAGTTTATACCAGCAGCTCTCTAGCCACATGCTATCCTGGAGATGGCTTTTCAAACCCCAGTGTGGCCCTTGGTGTCTTGTTAAAACGCAAATAACTTCTGGGTCAGAAAGCCTGGGAGCGCCTGGGCATCGGCCTTCCTGAGAAGCTCCAGACAATGCCTGGGTACCAGCTCCTGGGCCACACTTGGACTAACAAGACCTTAGAAGGCATCTGGGACATACAGATCGGACTTCCCGTGTTACTGAAGAGCCCAGAGATCTTTCGTTCCTGTCGGAACGGCATCCGGACGCAGCTGGTCGGCTTCTCGGCCTGGTCCTGGTTGTGGTAATTCAGTTAAATGGTGTCTGTGAGAACACGCTACAGACCACATTAGTGCATAATTAATGTTACGTTTTATCTAGTAGAAAGTTAACCACCTCAAATAACTGGATTACTGATGATGGAGCCATTAAACTCATGTCTTAGTAAAACATTCTCAAACACACTGTATTACAGGTCGGTCGCTCACACTGAGGAAGAAACCAGTGAGTTTTTGCATCATTATCACAGAAGGGCTCCTTGTGTCTTTCTGTGCAAAGTGGGATCAGTCACCATGTTTCAGCGTTACGTTAACATTGAGAACAGACACAGCTTTCAGGATAGTCTTTGCCCTCAAGGATCTCCAATACAGTTGAAAGAGTGAGAAAAATAATTAAAGGGAATATAATTAGCTGCTAATTAGGATGATAGCACTTAATCACCATAGGGGCTCAGAGGCACGTGAGAGCAACGGGTTCTGGTGGGGATTCTCTTTCCTGCATCCCACTGTGGGCAGGGGACCGAGCTAAGACGCCAGCTGCCTTGATTTCCCCATCCCGGGCCGATTCACAGGGCAAAGGGTGAAGAGCCCCCTTTCCCAGCTGTGCCGTCTCCTGCCTCTGGCACTACACGCATGCAGACACATGATGCCCTGACCACACGCCTGTGAGAGGCGGTGGGAGGAGAGAGGGCTGCAGCGTTCCGGCCCTGAAACATGAACACTTGGAGATACATTTACCTGCACGTAAGCATCACACTGTTTGCCAACAGGGCATATTTAGGACTCTTAACTCCTTTGTCCCCTTCCTGCCTCCAACTAGACTTCCGCTCAGGACTGACCCTGGGTCACCTCCAGAGCTTCATATTCCAGGTTTCCGTTTCTTTTAAAAAGTTAAAAAATACATATTTGGTAGCTGAGTCTACCTTGTTTAGCATCTCTGTGGCCTTTCTGTGATGATGATGCAAAAACTCACTGGTTTCCTTCTAAGTGTGAGCAACTGACCTATATTACTGTCAAAATTATGCCAAAAGAAAGATCTGATATTTGCTTTTCATCCATTGGTGGTTTAAACCAGCCTTTCTTCTGTGCTTTCACTTCTATGGTGTGTGTGTGTGTGTGCACATGTGCAGAATGTAGTCTGAACTTGAGTATAATTGTGTATTTTATCAGCAGTGTTATCAGTTTTTGTTTTACTTTCCAAAAGCTGTAATATTCAAGAACCTTCATGAAAGGGGTAGACCTCCAAAAACCTGTAGCTGCAGCCCTCTCTAAATCATGAGAAAAAGAGTGAATTCCAACTCTGGCACAGGCTGCAAAATACCTGAGCGGCTCTCCTCAAAACTCTCAAAGTCATCAAAAACAAGGAGAATAATCACAGTAAAGAGGGTAAGAAGATGTATATACATGATGACTAAGCGTAGTGTGGTGTCCTGACGTGCTCCTCAAGCAGAGCAAGGACCTTGGTGAGAACTAAGGCTATCTGAACAGAGTGTGGGCTTCACCGAATACCAATGGATCAATGCAGCTTCCTTAGTTGTGACAAAGGGGTCGGATTTATAAGGCATTAGTAATAGGGGAAGCTGAGTATGGGGTACGCAAGAACTCTCCAGACAGTCTTTGCAATTTTTTTAAATATAATTTATTTTATTATCATTAATCTACAATTACATGTGCAATATTATGGTTATTAAACTACCCCTTCATCAGGTCCCCCCCACCAACCCCATTACAGTCACTGTCCATAGCGTAGTAAGATGCTATAGAATCACTACTTGTCTTCTCTGAGTTGTACAGCCCTCCCCGTGCCCCCCCAACATTACGTCTGCTAATCGTAATGTCCCTTTTTCCCTCTTATCCCTCCCTTCCCACCCATTTTCCCCAGTCCCTTTCCCTTTGGTAACTATTAGTCCGTTCTTGGGTTCTGTGAGTCTGCTGCTGTTTTGTTCCTTCAGTATTTTTTCTTTGTTCTTATACTCCACATATGAGTGAAATCATTTGATACTTGTCTTTTTCGGCTTGGCTTATTTCACTGAGCATAATACCCTCTAGCTCCATCCACGTTGCAAATGGTAGGATTTGTTTTCTTCTTATGGCTGAATAATATTCCATTGTGTATATGTACCACCTCTTCTTTATCCATTCATCTACTGATGGACACTTAGGTTGCTTCCATTTCTTGGCTATTGTAAATAGTGCTGCAATAAACATAGGGGTGCATCTGTCTTTTTCAAACTGGGCTGCTGCATTCTTAGGGTAAATTCCTAGGAGTGGAATTCCTGGGTCAAATGGTATTTCTATTTTGAGTTTTTTCAGGAACCTCCATACTGCTTTCCACAATGGTTGAACTAATTTGCATTCCCACCAGCAGTGTAGGAGGGTTCCCTTTTCTCCACATCCTCGCCAACATTTGTTGTTGTTTGTGTTTTGGATGTTGGCCATCCTCACTGGTGTGAGGTGATATGTCATTGTGGTTTTAATCTGCATTTCTCTGATGATTAGCGATGTGGAGCATCTTTTCATGTGCCTGTTGGCCATCTGAATTTCTTCTTTGGAGAAGTGTCTATTCATGTCCTCTGTCCATTTCTTAATTGGATTATTTGCTTTCTGTTTGTTAAGGTGCATGAGTTCTTTATATATTTTGGATGTCAACCCTTTATCAGATACGTTTTTTATGAATATATTCTCCCATACTGTAGGATGTCTTTTTGTTCTACTGATGGTGTCCTTTGCTGTACAGAAGCTTTTCAGCTTGATATAGTCCCACTTGTTCATTTTTGCTTTTGTTTCCCTTGCCCGGGGAGATATGTTCATGAAGAAGTTGCTCATGTTTATGTCCAAGAGATTTTTGCCTATGTTTTTTTCTAAGAGTTTTATGGTTTCATGACTTACATTCAGGTCTTTGATCCACCTTGAGTTTACCTTTGTGTATGGGGCTAGACAGTAGTCCAGTTTCATTCCCTTACATGTAGCTGTCCAGTTTTTCCAACACCAGCTGCTGAAGAGGCTGTCATCTCCCATTGTATATCCAAGGCACTTTTATCAAATATTAATTGACTGTATATGTTTGGGTTAATGTTTGGATTTTCTATTCTGTTCCACTGGTCTGTGGGTCTGTTTTTGTGCCAATACCAAATTGTCTTGATTACTGTGGCTTTGTAGTAGAGCCTGAAGTCAGGGAGCGTAATTCCCTCTGTTTTATTCCTCCTTCTCAGGATTGCTTTGGCTATTCGGGGTCTTTGTGGTTCCATATGAATTTTAGAATTATTTGTTCCAGTTCATTGAAGAAAGCTGTTGGTATTTTGATAGGGATTGCATTGAATCTGTAGATTGCTTTAGGTAGTATAGCCATTTTGACAATATTTATTCTTCCTAGCCAAGAACATGGGATGCATTTCCATTTGTTAGTGTCCTCTTTAATTTCTCTTAGAGTGTCTTGTAGTTTTCAGAGTACAGGTCTTTCACTTCCTTCGTTAGGTTTATTCCTAGGTATTTTATTCTTTTTGATACAATTGTGAATGGAATTGTTTTTCTGATTTCTCTTTATGTTAGTTCATCATTAGTTTATAGGAAAGCAACAGATTTCTGTGTGTTAATTTTGTATGCTGCAACTTTGCTGAATTCAGATATTAGTTCTAGTAGTTTTGGAATGGAGTCTTTAGGGTTTTTTATGTACAGTATCATGTCATCTGAAAATAGTGACAATTTGACTTCTTCTTTACCAATCTGGATGCCTTGTATGTCTTTGTTTTGTCTGATTGCCATGGCTAGGACCTCCAGTACTATGTTGAATAACAGTGGAGAGAGTGGGCATCCCTGTCTTGTTCCCGATCTTAGATGAAAAGCTTTCAGCGTCTCGCCATTAAGTATGATGTTAGCTGTGGGTTTGTCATATAGCCTTTATGATGTTGAGGTACTTGCCGTCTATACCCATTTTGTTGAGAGTTTTAATCAGGAATGGATGCTGAATTTTGTCAAATGCTTTTTCAGCATCTATGGAGATGATCATGTGGTTTTTGTTCTTCTTTTTGTTGATGTGGTGGATGATGTTGATGGATTTTCGAATGTTGTACCCTCCTTGCATCCCTGGGATGAATCCCACTTGATCATGGTGTATGATCCTCTTGATGTATTTTTGAATGCGGTTTGCTAATATTTTGTTGAGTATTTTTGCATCTACGTTCATCAGGGATATTGGTCTGTAATTTTCTTTTTTGGTGAGGTCTTTGTCCCGTTTTGGTATTAGAGTGATGCTGGCTTCATAGAATGAGTTTGGAAGTATTCAGTCTTTGCAATTTTTATATAAACTTAAAATTATTTTAAAATTAAAAGTTTAAAAACTGTAACAACCATAAGCAAATTATTACTTAAAAGTAATTTAAATATTTAGACCACTAAGAGTGGAATCATTTTGAGTTTTCAGCATATCCCTGACTCCTATTAAAAACTCAAAAATATTCATTGTTTCATCAATAGTTATTCATTGTTTTACTAAATTCCTTTCAAGGAACTAGTACATTGATAAACAGCTGACAATGACAGCAATGATAGAACTTGAAGATAACTGGGGAAATTCAGCCAAAGGACCCAAAGGTTTCGGGTCACCTTCATGAACAGCTATGTATGAAGCTTACCACATGGTGTGCACTGGTTGAGGTGGGAGCGCTCACAAAACCATCATGTGGTATTTTCCTACATTCCACATGGAAACATTTTTTTTATAATTGAAACTTTTTGGTGTGTGAGAATCGCATACAGCAGAGGAATGGAATATTTCAAGAACATAATGAGAGTTCAGCATAACATTTTACAAGGGACCACACATTTGAAATACGGAAACGGAAGCAAGCATGCTAACTGGAAAAATGAATCCCCAACCAGTTTTCTCTCCTGCTGGTCTCATAGGAGATTAGCAAGCTGAGAAAACGCAGTTGTACTCTTGCCAAAGAATCCCACAAGTCAGAGAAAAGATGCTCGGTAGGGTTCTGCTTCAGTGTAAGAGGTCAAAGTATACTTTCCTTACAAGTATGCATGCACATATGCAACATAAGGGGATAAATGTTAAAATGAAACCATAAACTCAGAACGCTTTCATCTCTGGATATTTTTCTGTATTAGGCCCTAAAGATAAAATGCTCCCACATAAAAATGTGAAATCAAGATTTTAGTATATCTGCTTTAACAAGATTTTATATCTGTTCCTAATTGTATGCCAGGCAAATATCCAAACTTTCACACAATTCTGAATACAAAGCCATTAAATAAATAAATAAATATATATATATATATAAGAGTATATATAGTTATACACATAAATATATATAAACCAATTAAATATTACAGTACTATTATTGGATAATTACCTTCCCCTTTGGGGATATTGATTTAAAGATTCAAAATTCTGCAATTATCTACATATTTGTTAATTTTTTTATAAAATTTAATTTGAATTTAATTTGAACCTGACATATTGGAGATGATGGAAAGATGCATAGGAAACATTTAAGCAGAGGTATTAAATGAAAACCTAGGATAGGGTGTCATAATAGAGGGAATCCATAGTTAGAAGAGAGCCAAGAAAAGATCCTTAGGAAAACATGTTTTTAAATGACAGAAGAAAAAATAAAACCAAGAAAGTAGAAAAAGCAATAACTTTGAAAGTGGCACAGAGTCAAAATCTAAAACTCAGTTCCACTATTTCCAAGTATGAACATGAACGCTTTGACTCTGTTTGTCTGTAAAGAAGGGAATTTAACTCTTATTTCATCACCTCAAAGAGAATATTAATCTAATGTATGCAAGGTGCTTGGCTCAGTTCACTGCATAAAATGAACGCTCAGTAAGTATTACTTTACTTCCCCACAAACACTTAACTCTCTTGAAATGGAAAGTGAATCATGAGAACCAAAGCAGACATTTTTTACAGTCACTGAATAACAGAATTCAGGGAAACAACATTGATCTTTTAAGAAGGGCGTCATATTTCCATGGCACATTTCATGCAGGACCAACTTTATTCACAGCCAACAAATTTTGACTATATCCCAATTTCCTCGAGGCCAGCTTTTACCTCACTGAATGAAAGTCACATTAAAGAGGAGGTATGCTCATAAACAGGGAGAGGATATTATACCTTAAATTCAAAAATTCCTCAGAGTGTCATCTTTTTTGCCAATTCTGGCCATTCTGTTAGTCCATGAAAATATTCTTCCAAAACTAAAACAAACCCAGCTGACAAAATTTAGAAAATCCGAATATATTAAAAGAGTCAAACTTAAAGGACCTGGAAAAGAAGTTAAGTAACATGATATGTCTGGGTAAAGGATGTAAAAATTCAACTGCTCTTGGATTTGTTAAATGACTGTTTTCCTTTTAAAATACTTTTGGGAATAGGCAAACCCCAAAAGGTGTTTTACTACGCACTTTTTCTGTTCCTGTCGGAATGTCCCAGAGGAAATTTAATCTTCATGTTTCTGATACTTTCACACTTAACATCAAAGAATTGTTTTATAAGAGTTATTTGATATATTAAGAGGCTTTCTGAGCTTTTTTCCACGGCTTTCAAATTGTTTTTCTTGGAAAAAAATGTGGTTATATGTAACCAAGGGGAAACTAATTCATACACCACTGAGTTCAAATTCAGTTCAAAATTCCAATGCCAAATTATCTAAAGAAAAGGTTTTTCCTTGTTAAAAAGTAATAACACTTCCTCTATTCTAACATTTCAGCTAAATACCCCCATTTTATAGCAAATGCACATAGTTTTATTACTCTACTAATTTCATATACATCACTACAGAAAGAAGTAACTCCTTATACAATGGAAATGAAAAGCTTGCGTATCCTGGTATATTGCTCACATGTATTCGAGTTGCATAAGTGACTTCACACAATTCTGCAGACTTCAAGGGTGAATGGAAGAGAATGGGAACTCTACTCGTCCTAGCTGGTTAAATACCCCAAAGTTGCCAAAATTCTCTCTACTAGGAGCAAAGACATTTAATCATCCTCTTTAAAAATCATTATCGCTTTGGACTTATTCTAAGTTTTAAGCCAGAAATATACAGACACCATCACCTGTTCTCTGAAATAACCTCTATTTGGTCTCTCTACAATTTTTATTCCCTCTCTTCAGACAACCATTTATAAATGTAGAGACATAGTGAAAAGGTGGTCAATTATAACCAGGATGCGTGTCCTCACCAGACACCCAGCTTCCAGTACTGTGGGAAATAAATGTTATTTATAAGGCACCCAGTGTGTTGCATTCTGTTACAGCAGCCTGAATGGACTAAAATGGTGACTCTCTGTTTTGCGAGAAAATCTAAGCAAACACTGAGCTCGTGGTGTGCCCTGCCCTCTGTTAGGAAACCTTGCAGAGGGCTGTGCACACAGTCACTCCCAGGCTGTGCCTCTGCCCATGCTGGTCGCTCTGCTGAGGCTGCACCCACCCACCCTGTGGCCCAGCCACTCTCCACTAACTTGTGTTTTCTTACCAAACCTTGCTCTGGAGAAGATCTCTCACCGTCATGCATCCTGCTTTACCCTGGGCATATTTTCATAATACTTAAAACAATTGCAAATCAAATTTGGAACTTTCTTAATGTTTCAGTAATTGAACTGAACTTCTCTCTTGAGCTCCATTATGATTCACTGCAGAAAACTTGGTTTAATAATATCCAGATAAACTGTCATCTCTCCATCTCTTTATAATCTCCGGGTTTATTATTCTCTGTTCTTCTCCAATGCCTATGATCTAAGTACCAGGGGCTGTATTCCTATTCAGGAACCGATGGTAGAGGATGTCTGCTTCACCCTCTTGGCAAAGTAATTCATTCCATTGGCTCTTTAGTGACTGCTGGTCCCTCCTTACCTGCCCAGTGTCCACATGTTTCGGGCAGACTATTTATTCTGAGCTCCATCTTGGTCTGTATGGCTAATCATCGCTAATCATCTTGAGAAGTTTCTCCACTTCCCATCAAGATCTGTTTCTCTCTGTAATGTAGGAAATTATAAATACTGCCAGTGCTGTGGGAGAATGTGGTGTGTGTGTGTGTGTGTGTGTGTGTGTGTGTGTGTGTAGGAGGATATCTCCATACCTCTGTCCAGTGACACCACGCAGCCATTTCTCTCTCCCATATTGCCACCGAGTAAAAGTAACTTTTCTTTGAAGCTTTCTCACTTCTTGGCCTTCACCCTGAGAAGGAAGGTCTCTTTTGCTCTGGGATATCAACTAACTTATATGTAATATTATCTTTACTCCCAAAACCTGGGGTTGTTACCAGAGAGAACTGGGATGTATGGATTCATGGCAAGTATCCAACTGCATCTAGATATTAGTAATGCCTCTACTTAATTGAGTATATTTTCAAATTTTATTCTAATACATTTTAATACTTTAATGTTTATTTCCATTCATTACAACTTCATTCCCAGTATCTGACATAAATGCTAGATTGTGGTAAATATTTGATAATTGTTGAATTAATATACTTCATGTGATAAATATTATAGAATTAATTGCTGATGTATATAACTAGATTAGCACTTGATTCTTCACTTAAAAACACATAAAAAATAAAAATCACAGTAAAGAGGTCTCTGTAAACATCTGTTGTCTGAGCAGTGTGGTAAATATGATATTAATTCCAATGCCTTACTCTTTGTAACTGTATTTTAAATTCAGATCCTCATCATGGTCTCCTGGTGGGTAGAATATACTACTTTGTCCTTTGATTTTGGGCTTGGACGTATGAGCTGCATTGATCAAATTGTGTTAAAGTAATCATACAAATAGAGGCTTAAAATGCATTTGGATTATAGATTCCAGTAGTGGAGAATATCTCCTATTGGATCAAATCTTAACCATAGATAACTATAAACACTGGACAAAATATGGAAACAAACAGTGAAAACACTGACTTGAAGATGGTAGAGAACAACCAAAAGCAGAAGAAATACTTAAAGGTAATCCACACTTGGAAGAAAACAAGGAAATTGAGAATACCTCTCATTTTTATGCTTTTTTTTTTCCTGAGAACAGCAACTAATTAAAGTTTTCACTGTAGCTGAACTCTGGATAGAAAATCTTTTGTCTTACGGGCTTGAATAATCACAGAGGACAGAATTCAAGCAAACAGCAACAGAAAGCAAATTAGTAAATCCAATAAGAAAAAGAGCTCAGACAAGAAGCCCTACTTCTGCACATAAACTGCCAAAATTCCTAGCTGAGTCGTCAGCTATGCATGCATGGGAAAGGCTCCAAACAGCCAAATAAGGATAAAAAAATTGAAGAGATTTTTTAGCTTATGCTTATGTCAGAAAAGACAATGCTTGAAGTTTGAATCCAACTGATAAGAACATAAAAAATCCAGAGTTTCTACAATATCAGTCACAAAATCCAACTTTAAAATCTAAAAATTACTAGACCTTTGAAGAAATGAAAATGTGACCCATAATCAAGAGGTAAGAATATTAAAAGGGACTTAAACCTAAGTGGCCCAAGTAGAAAACAATTTTAAAGGAGCTCTTTTAACTATATTCAAAAATGTAAAGGAAAATATGTTCATGATGAAAGTGCAAATAGAAAATCTCAGCAGAGAAATAGAAGCTAAAAACTTCAGACCTGAGAAAATATATGAAATGAAATAATCTTTAGATGGGCTTAATAGCAGTGTAGATGACAGAGGAAAGAATTCAAAGACAGAAGAATAGAAATGATCAAACCTGAAGAGTAAAGAAAAACATTTAATACAATGTAGAAGAAACTATCAAAAATATCAAAAAGTTTCACAAGCTATTGGAATCCCACAAGAACAAGAGAGAAAATGGGGCACATAAATATTTAAAGAAATAATGGCTAAAATTTCCCTCATACATGAGATGGATCCATAAAATCGAGTGGAACCTGTGTCGGTTCTCATTGCCTCCAACCTTAATACTGTGGATTTCCTGTTGAAAAGTTGGTTCCTTCTTCACAAAGTTCTGTGCATACCTTTCGCTGAAGTCAGAGAGGCAGAAAGGATCCAAAGAGGGGTAGAAGAATTGTAGGACAGCTACTGCCCAATGCCAACATCATAAACGTGCAAATAAGCTGCAAAGTGCTATCCCCCGTGCTGCTGTTCTCAAATTTTTCACAAAAATGTCTCATCATCTACCAAAACTGGAAATACACAGGTAAGATAAACATGGTTCAAACTAGCTAAGTGGACACCTTAGAAAGCCACCATGATTAACAACTGGTCAAACTGGCATCCACACACATATCTCTGAACTTTAATTTCTAAATATGGGCACGTTTCTGCCGAGCTTTATAATCTGTGTTGCAGCTATAAAAAACTGTGCAAATGCTATTCTCCAAAAAGGATGTGAAGCCCCTTTGTCTCTGGATGACGTTCATTCTTCTCCCAGTTGATTCACACTCTGATTTTGATACCATGTAACCATAATACTGGGATAAAAAGATATTAACTATTAATACATCATATGTTTGATGGTAAAGGAAAGAAAACCAAAGTATTTGGTTAATACACAAAAGTTTTCATACAAAAGTAATGGAGAAATATTTATAATTACTACAGTTCTTATTTGGGAGATCTTACAGTTCTCTGTGGTCACATGGGTGATGTTTATAAATATTTCCTTCCAGGTACCATCCCGTATTCCCCTTGCCCTCAGAAAGCATTTGGGCTGGTGACACTCCACCTGGGGGTGACCCAGACTTTCACTCGAGAACCATCCGGGCCTCTTACCAGAGCTGAGTATCTGGTTTCTGTTCCCAGTCCTGACTGAGCTGAGCTGCTGTGAGAGTAACCGTGGGGCATGAATGTACCACGAGGCATCCCATGGGTATCCAGACATCCTTCTTCTGACCCACAGCTCTGAGCAGGGACACCCTTTATTCATGGCTGCCCAGAACCCCTGAGTGTGGCGTCACTTGTAATAGGTATTTGCAGATGTAATCAAGTTAAGATGCGTCGTGGTGGACGGGGATAGAGCCTCAGTCCATGTGAATGCTGCTCTTATGAAAGAGACTGATTCAGACATGGAGGAAGACCAGGGGGCAGAGGAGGCAATGCAGCCGCAGACCAGTAAGGGCTGCCAGCAGCCACCGGGAGCTGGAAGGGGCAGGGGCCAGTCATCCTCTAGAGCCTTTGGAGGGAGCTTGGCTGCCAACAGATGGACCACAGACCTCTGGCCTCCAGGATTAGGAGAGAACACATTTCTATTGTTTTAAGCCACCAAGTCTGTGGGACTCTGTTATGGCAACACTAGAAAACTAATGTAATTCCACTGTATAATAACAACCTGATTTCCCTTATAGTAGAGGACAATTACCCCACCCACTACTGATTTTTTTTTCTGTTGATTCACTGGCACTAGGAGGCCAAAGTTGACAGGTGACAGTCTTAACTTCCACTTTAATAGAATCATTGTTGATTTCCCCTACTGGAAATACGCCTGTCCTTGGAACTAAGTCCTCCAGAACAGCAGCATCTATCCCAGGCATGAGGAGCAAAACTTTATGTGGAAACCGGGGTTAACTGTGAAGGGACGTTCCCTTACTCCTGGGCCCAGAGTCCTGGCTGTGAGAGCAGTAGCACCAGGCATAGGTTTCTGACTTGGAGCATATACCATAGTCTGGAGGACCGCCCCTGCCTAGAGAGGTGTTTCCCCCGATCTGGCTCTATAACTCAGCACAAGGGGCCACTCCACCATTTTGTTGTGCCAGCCGATGGAAGGTGGCAAGGACTGTGGTGAGGGAAGTGAATTCCGTGCATATGGTCTCATTCCCTTACTTCATGTGCTTTGAAATGAGTTCACTGATCAGATGCAATGCTGTATGGGGGATACGCGGGATATGCAAGTACCATGACGGGGGATATGGGACCGCATCAGCTCACAAATGACATTTTGGCAGAATCCAGGGAAGGGAGTCTGTATCTGGAGCAAGTGGTTGTCTCAGTGAAAACAAAACACCGTCCCTTCCATGAGGCAGCACTATGTGACCAACTTCCACCAGGTAACTGGCTGAACACCTAGAAAAGCGATGCCATACCGGAGCCCAGTTAGTCACTGCTGGCTGCAGATCGGTGACTCCACGGTGATGTGGCCAGATCCTGCATTGCTGAATTCATGTGTGACTGTCCTCGCCACCTCACGGCCAGTCTGTTCATGAGCCACTGGGACATGGCAGGAACAGTTGGGTCACCAAGCCCTATCTGAATACTAAATTCTTCATCCAGTGTTTCTACCATTTGGTGAACATCCATGTAGCACATGCAGTCTTCATGTTTGTGCTCCTCTGGCAAAATCCATCCACCCACCCCTTTCCCACACGTATTTGTCACCAATTTTCCAATCATGTTCCTTCCAAGTCCCCAGCTATCCAGCCAAACCAGTAGCCCCATCCCATGAATTAGTGCAAACCTGTGCTTCTGGCCATTTCTTCTTCCACAGAAAATAAGCAACCAGGCACATTGCCTGAAGCTCTTCCCACCAAGAGGACGTGCTTTCCAACGCCCTTCATAGTACCCTGTGCTCTCCTGCCACAGCTGCGCAGGCACAGAAGCATCTGAAAACTAGCTGGAGCTTTTTCTTCCACACTCAGTGCTCACAGCACACTGTGCATGAGAACATAGGTGTGAGTTGAGAGAAAGAAGATAACGGAGCGGTAGAAGTTACTGGCATTTGGGCCACTTGTTTCTTCATTCACTTGCTGGTGCCTTGCCTGCCCCTTTCCTGGCCCTCCCCCATTGGAGCCCAGCTGCACGTCACCACTTCTCCTTGTGGATGGAGGGCTGCATGCACACCTGGTTCCAATTCATGGTGTGCAGCCCAGCTTGCCTGGGCACTTGGTGACCCATAACCTGGTGTCCAGCCTCCACTAAGGCTCCGTAGTAAGCCAGAAACTGTTTCTCAAGAGGAGAATCATTATTCACCAAGGATGCATGGCTTTGCCCCCGAATGCAAAGGTTCTACACTGTGAAGGATACAAAGGGGCTGGCTGAAAGCTGTGCACAGCGTGGGCTCTTCCCTGCGAGTGCGAGCGCCATCAGAGCGCTGGGCCACAGGACGCTGGTGGCAGAGCGACCTGAACAGCTGCCCGGAGCTGCGCAGAGCCTCTCCTGTTTCAGGCTCCACTCAAAACTAACAGCTTTTGGGTGATTTGTAAAAGGAATCTGAATGACATTCCCAAAGAAGGGGTTCGCTGCCTCTGAGGTTCCCTATGTGACAGGAGAGGCCATGTGCTGTGCCTTGGAAGGAATATCATGACATACCCCAGACCACTGGACCTTTTAGAAGCTTCACCGACATGGCAGACACCAAAGTTTTGTGCGGTATTTATTTTCTGGCATGCAAATACCTAGAGTGGTTGCCCCTTGCTGCTCACTGGGTCCAACAAGCATAATTTCAGTATAATATAATGGACCCACCTGTCCTGTGTAACAGGAAAGTGACTGTATCCCCAGACAGGGTTTGACATAAGGTTAGAGACTGAGGTGGGTCTGGGGCAGGACAGTGAAGGCACAGTACTGTCCTATCAGCTGGAAACAACCCCTCCCTACCATCTTTACTAAGGGAGGCGAAAAGGAATCAAGCACCAGATCAATGGCTGAATACCACATGCAAGGGGTCTGCTGGCTCATCCAACAGGGGCCATGTCTGCAGGAGCTGCAACCAGTCACCACCTGAGCAAGTCCACATCGCTCCTTTCTTGCTCTTGAAGACCAGTCTGTCTCCACCGGCCTGGCAGTGAGTGGGCTGGGAGCACAACGGGGCATTGCCTGGAAGAATGTGCTTTTGTGGTGGTAGTCTTTTCAAAGGCAGAGGCAGCTCTAGCTGCTTCCACTGGGCCTTTCTTATCTAAATAGCCCAATTGCATGCATTAGGGAACCAAGGTGGGGGTGCTGCCTGTTGTGAGCATCACTATTTCAATCATCCATTCTGGAACTGGAGGAAAAGCCACAGGGCAGACTGGGGGAGTCACTGGGCTCATAGTCGGTCGTGACACAGCTGTGCCGATTATTATTACCTACGGACACCGCCGTCAGTGCCTGTTGAGGGCAAGGCTGTGGCCGGCTAGGAATCTGCTGCACAGAAGGTGCAGAGCCAAACAAAACAGCCAAAACTCCAGTGATTGCTGGACCTCTGCCTGCCACACTGTGCCCGGTGAAATGCAGGGTCTCCGGAATCACTGAGAAGTCTGATTAGCAACCCTTCAGCCCAGCGAGTGGCCAGAAGCCTCTGTGGAAGGCAAGGAGCAAGATGACAGGATCATTTTGGGGAGGTGTAGTGAGGTCCTCCCTCAGTGGAGCCCGGCCTCCCCTTCACTCAAGAAGCTCGGGAATGTGCACTGGTTCAAATAATTACCAGAAAAAATAAGTGAATTTGTCAAGGTTGCAAGGTATGATAAGAACGGTATATGAAGTCAGTTGTAGTAAAATACAGTGGTAACAAAGCACTTTAAAACGATTCTCATTTCCTTAAGAACCACTCACACTCTTATTCCCCAGGTTTTGTTCACATAAAGTAGCAAAACCATGCAATTCATTTTGTGTGCACAATGCCTCTGACATTCTTTTATCGCACTTTCTGGGCCTCGCTGAACTTCACCTGCCTGAAGGTCTGATTACAAGCGAGAGGCAGCAGTCAGAGCAGGCGCCGAGGAGAATCAGCAGTGCCTCGTGAGGTAGCCGCCTTTGAGGGGGTCGCTGCAAGCTCTCTAGGCAACAGCTGATCCATTAGTTGTAGGTCGGTTGCCTCCCTTCAAAGTGTTCGGCATTCTGGGGGGACGGCCGTGGGGCTGTTTCCAGGACTCTCAGCCCCGAGATCATAGACAGAAAGATCTCTTCTGGGTACCACAGACACTTCAGGTCTCTTGGGGGCCCTGAGCTGAAACTAACAGCATGAGGTCATCATTGCCCCTTGTTTCCTGGGACACTTGGGAGCCGCCAGCATTGCCCCCCATGGTTCTCAGTTCCACAGGCGCACAGACATTCTGTGCAGCAGATTCCTAGCCGGCCACAGCCTTGCCTTCAACAGGCACTGACAGCGGTGTCCGTAGGTAATAATAATCGGCATAGCTGTGTTATAACTGAATGCCAATGGGCTAGCCCTTTAACTGTTTATAAATATAAATATAAATTAATGTCTAGATTAATCTGATCAAAGAATGAATTTAAATTAACACAGAAACATCTCACTGAATTCATGCTTAATATTCTGCCTCTATGGAACCATTCTCATTAACAAATTCTGGGTCAGTCAGGGTACATTTAGAGAAACAAACCAACAGAGCGATTTTACCGTATGCGACTAAGGCAGCTGATCAGACTACCTCTGTACTGCTTTCTTTTTCAAGCGGATGATCAAGGGGAGATGGGAGAGAGTGAGGACGAGCCAGAACCCACAAGGAACAAAATGTGTATTAGTTATTTATCACTGCATATAAAACTACCCAAAACTTAGTGGCTTAAGACTAAATGGATAATTATGTTTTATCTCACACAGTTTCTGTGGGTCAGAAATTCAGAGAGAGAGTAGCTAGGTCTTTTATGAAGTTTTGGTCAGGAATGGACTGGGGCTTCTATCACCCAAAGGCCTGATTGGGGCTGTAGCTCTCGCTTCCAAGCTGGCCTGCTCGTGTGGCTTAGTTACACGCAGGCTGTTGGAAAGGAAACTTATTTTCTTGTCACATGATTCTCTTCACAGGGCTACCTGAGTGCCTTTATAGTATGGCAGCTGGTTTCCCTAGAGTGAGTGATCCAAGAGAGCAAAGAAAGTCAAAATGCATCGTCTCTGAGGCCATGCACCATCACTTCTTCCATATGCTAGTGTCAGAAGCAAAATCAAGTCACGCCCGCATTTAAGAGTAGGGGAATTAGACCCTTACTTTTGAAGAAAGTATCAAAGAGCTTGTGGACACTTTTTTAAATCAGAGCAAAACTTAACAGCAACTCTGCTCTTTTGTATTTACTCAAATGGAAGCATATATTTACAAAAAGGAGATGCATAAAAATGATCATAACAGTTTTAATCCAAATAGTAAGGGTTCACACATCCATCAACAGGAGAGTGGATAAACACACTGGTATATTCACACAATCTAATACTCTTCAGCAACAAAAGCAACTATTGATTATGCAAACATATAAGAATCTTAAAAATATGACGCTAAGTAAAACAAGCCTTACACATTTGATTCCCATGTATTGCTCCATGGGCATGAAGTTCTAGAACAGGCTAAACTATACTACATAAGCAAAATCAGGGGGACAATCACTTTTGAGGATTGGAAGATGCAGACATACTGTGAAGTGGTACGTGAGAAATTTTCTGTGGTCATTAGGATGTTCTACAACCTGATATGGATATGTTACCCTGAGGTCTGTATTTATCTAAACTCATAGAAAGGTATGCTTAATATTTTTGTATCTCACTGTGTATGTTATACATAATATGTAAATAGATATTAAATTCTTGATAATGATATGCATTCTTATAGGTTTAGATGTGAAATATTCTGCTGTCTATAACTTACTTTGACATGCATAAAAATGAGATGGATCAATGGATGGGGAGACAGAGATAGAGGGGTGGATATATATGTGGTAAAGCAAATAGAGCCAAACATTAAGGGTAGAATACAGGTGGTGTTTAAAAGGGTTTTCACTGTCCAGTTGTTTTATCTTTCCCATATGTTTGGAGTTTATAAAAAAAGGTCGGAGAAATGTGTTTGAATGGTTTGGGTCCACCTCTTGCAGTCCTTCTATCACGATGAAAAAACAGCCACATGCCCTGCAGGTCTGAGGAAGATAAGGGTCAGGTGCAGAGACCTGCCCCCAATCCACTGGGCCTCATCTGCACTGCAGATGGAAGAGTGAAAGTAAATGGTTGTCGTTTTAAGTCTCTGAATTCTGGGATAGTTACATACCATTATTGTGGCAAGGACTAACCAAATTGCTGCAGTAATTATTTTCCCATATTATCACTCTGTAGAGAAGTGCATATGTAGAAAATGCTTCATTATGTGTTGTGCAAAGGAAATTAATAGCTGTAAACCCTGTCTTACAGAGCCTTAACTAGTCGGGACACATAACAAGTCCATGGGCAAATGAATAGCAGGTATGAAGCTAATGATATAAACACACCGAGTATATTCCTAGGAGACAGAACAGTTAAAGCACTTGCTTTTACTGCAGAGGGAAGTCAGCATCTCATAAGATTCGTCTGGATTTAAAAGCAGCCCCATAATCAGTTTTGAAATGGTTTAGTTAAGAATCTATGGATGGCCTCCCAATGTGCCTTCATCATGAGTTTGTAATTCTATGACTATACTGTTGCTCAACCCAGATACGGACGGCCTAAGGAGATGCAATATTAAATTATGTTAAACTACATGAGGTGCACGGCCTAGACCAGTCCAAACTGGAGGTGGATCTCTGAGAAAGTTTAGAGAGAAGAAGGAAAATAAAGCTTTTGATTTTGATCCATGTCTAGCGGCTCATCAAATTACATTTAATTAGCCCTTTAACTTACTTGTGGACAATTTTTCAATCATTTAATGTGCTGCCTCTTATTTCTGTATCTTTTGTCTTCTTCTAAGATAGAACCCTGGAAACTGTGGGTTGAAAAGTTGCAAAGCACGGTTCTCTCGTCGTCCATTGAACCAACACTCATCTGAAAGCCTTTAGAAGGTCTGAGCAGCCGTGACCTTGGCCCATAGGAATCACCTCCAAGGCACGTCCATGTGAATGGGTTCCAGCTGGACAGACTGGAGTCCAAAAGGCTCCTTCCCCTCAAGGGCAATCATTCATCACCACCCAGAGTCTCTCGGCAACTAATTGAAAATAAATAGGAGCATTTTTACTGCTCCTATAAAGGTGACCTTTGTAATTCAGACCTTTTGTCAGTTGGGGGGAAAAATGGATTTTAAGAAAATCTTCCCTAAGCTTTAAGATTCACATCCCCTACTACGAATTCAATGGAGGGTCTCCTGAGAAGAAGTCACCCAGTCCATCAATCCCTTGACCAGAGAAGGAATTAAACTGTAAACTGCAAGGCCTAGGCTGGGCCAGACCCTGTGCAAGATCATGACGCTGAATTTCAGTGCCCTTTCCCTTGACTTCCTGCTCCCCACTAACCCGTCTCCCCGTGTCCTTGTGCTCCTCCAGGACCTCATGGGCTCCTTTCCGCCAGCTGTCAGGAAAGCCCCTCTGCTTCCACACCTCCCCTGGCACTGTGCCCAGGAGTCCCCCGTTCCTCCTCAGGCTTGCACCACACAGTTTCTTGTTT
>JAVSCE010022227.1:0-156110 GCA_032199065.1 Smutsia gigantea | reverse complement strand
GAAGGAAAATGATAAAGATTAGAGCAGAAATAAACAAAATAGAAAACAAAACAAAACAACAATAATTGAAAAGGTTAACCAAACTAAGAGTTGGCTGTTTGAAAAAATAAACAAAATTGAAAACCCTTAGGCAGACTAACCAAGGAAAAAAGAGAGGACTCAAATTTACAAAATTATAAATGAAAAAGGATACATCACAAATAATATCACAGAAATACAAAGATCATGAACAGTTAGTATGAACAACTGTATATCAACAAAATAGACAACCTAGAAGAAATGAAAAATTCCTAGAAATACACAACTTACCAAAACTGAATTAGGAAGAAATAGAAAATCTGAATAGACCAGTTACTAGTAAGGAGATTTAACCAGTAATAAAAAACTCCCAATGAGGAAAATCCCAGACTAGATGGCTTCACTGGTAAATTTTACCAAACATTTGAACAATTAACACTGATCCTTTTCAAACTCTTCCAAAAATAAAAGAGAAGGAGACATTCCCAAATTCATTTTATGAAGCCAGCATTGTCCAGATACCAAAATCATAAAAGGATATTACTAGAAAAAATAACTACAGGTCAATATCCCCAATGCAAAAATTCTCAATAAAATGCTGGCAAATAGAACTCGGAAATACATCAAAAGGATGATTCACCATGATAAAGTTGTATTTATCCCTGGGATGCAAGGATGGTTCAACATATGCAAATCAATCAATGTGGTGTATAACATTAATAAAGTGAAAGGCATCATATGATCATCTCAATAGATACACAAAAAGTATTTGACAAAATTCAACATCCATTCTAGATAAAATCTCTTTAATAAATTAGGCATAGTAGGAACATATCTCAACATAATAAAGACCATATATAACAGGCCAACAGCTACCATAATACTCAATGATAAAACTGAAAGCTTTTCCTCTCAGTTCAGGAACAAGACAAGGTTACTCACTCTCACCACTCATATTCAACATAGCACTGGATGTCTTAGCTAGAGCATCAAGCAAGAAAAAAATAAAAACATCAGAATTGGAAAGAAGTAAAATTACCTCTTTTTGGAGATGACATGATTTCATATATAGAAAATTCTATATTTTCTGGGAATATATCAAAACAAAATGAAAACTCTGACTCAATAATATAGCTACACCCCCACATTCATACTGGCATTATTTATAATAGCTAAGATATGGAAATAACCAAAGTGTCCATCAATGGATAAAAAAGAAAGGAGTTGTGGTGTATATATACACATATGCAATGGAATATTATTCAGCATAAAAATGAGGAAATACTACCATTTGTGACAACATAAACAGACATGAAGGCATTAAGGTAAGTGAAATAAGTCAGCAAAAGACAAACACTGTATAATCTCACCTCTATGTGGAAAAAACAAACAAAATAAAAAAAACAAATTCATAAAAAATGAGTTCAGACATATGGTTACCAAAGTTGGTTAGTGTGGGGAGGAAAAATTGGAGGAAGGTGGTCCAAAGATACAAATTTCTAGTAATAAAATGAATAAATGCAAGGGATATAATATACAATCAGATGACTATAGCTAATAGTGCTGTATGATATATAATAGAGTAAATCCTAAGATTCTCACCATAAAGAGAAAATTTTTTCCTCTTCTTTATATTGTACCTATGAGGTGATGGATGTTAGTTGACCCTACTGTGAATAATCATTCCACAATATATGTAAATCAAACCATCATGCTACACACCTTAAACTTATACAGTGATTTATGTCAATCATTTCTAAATAAAACTGGAAAAAAATTAACTATATGCATCAAATACCTTCACCTCAAAGAGATAATTCAGTTAAATATTATATATTGTGGAAGAATATATTGTGTGAATCCATTTATAAATAGGTTCAAGACCAAAAACTAAAAATTAAAATATTTAGAGATACATGATAGAAAAGCAAGGAATGATTAATACAAAATGTAGAATATGGATATCTTTGTGTATTTGGGGTGAGAAGTCGAGTAGCTGGGTAATTTTAGAGAAGCACAGAGAGCTGCAAAGGAACTGGAATGTTCTATTTCTTAAGCTTGTGATGGGTATATGAGTACTGGTCTTATCACCATTCTTTTTACTAGTGGCTTTCAATCCAGGCTGCACATTAGACTCATTTAAAGAGCTTTAAAAAATAAAATAAGTGATGCACCAATTTAATTATCCTGAGGTGTTTATCAATATTTTCAAATGCTTTCCAAGTGCTTCTAATGCTACTAATGCTTCTAGATTTGAGAAACACTGCTTTGCACTCCTAATATACTCTTTTGCATGTATTTGTATTTCATAATTTTTCAAAGACCAAAAAAACAGGAAATGGAGCAATTCTCTACCTAGACTTGCACTGATGTGTTGACCCATTTTGCTTAGTGCTTCTTGTCAGCCAGGTCATGTGTTAGTTTATTGGCCTTTAGAGAGAAGCCATATAACTGTTCTCATGAGGTAATGACTATCCCAAGCCAAACCCAGTCAACTCTATTTGCTCTTTCTTTTTAATTACCGCCTCTTCTGCAGATGAATTCTGCCCTGGCCTAGCAAATTTCCTGTGTCAGAAATAGGCATTTTTCTCTGTGCTGTTGATTCTCTGATTTTTTACATTTTTCCTTTCTCTCTGACCATTTCACTTTCCCCTGCCTTTATGCCTTCAGGCCATCATTCTGGCTTTCTTTTTTCCTTCCTGACAATCCCATTGAGTACTTTTCTTTCTGTCAACATTCCTTCATGGAAACATCTAAACAGACTTAGGTCTCTTTCCTGATGAAGGTGATTACTTTAAAAAGAAAACTATTAAAAATATATTAACTAAGGAGCCTGTCTTCTCAATGGGTGAAAGAGAAAAATAATTTCATGAAATGAGGGTATTAATGCTGACAGCCCTACCACAGCTTTTTCTCTACTTTGATAAATTCCCCAAAATCACACAGGAGTGTAATCAATAGATAAGTTTTAAAATGTCTTTTATTCAGTGTAGTACTTTAATATCCCTAAGAAACAGTGTATTTTAAACATCCCGGTATTCAAGTCAAAGATATATCAAATATGTAGAAATGGAAGCATGATCACTTAGGATGAAAATCATAGAACTGAGCCCAATAAAATCAATATCAGGTTTATTTTTATCATGTAAGTAAAGTGTGAAAATTTAAGTAATAACATGGGGAAATCTAAGACATGAAACATTTCAAATTCCCATTACTGAATGATAGATGCTTAAATGTTAATGGTATGCTGAGAATAATTGCAATTTTTCACCAGCATTATAGAGAATTATACTGGGACATATCAAAGGTTTTTGTTATGCAGGATATTGTAAATAAAGTATTTTTCTAAAAACTTTGAAGGGTCACTTTGTCACCATAAGTATTTAATAAAAAGGGAAAATAGATTATTTTCTAAAATATTTCTCATTTTTTAGATATTTTTATTTCCAGACTACAAGTATCTTGAAAAGATAGAAATATACTAGGTTCATTCATACATTTATGACATTTTGCAAAATATTTTCTCAATATATTTGTTAACAGAAAGAGTTTAGAGATCATAATTTTCCAAACATGATGGCATAAAAAGAGAAATATCAGTTGCCAAGAAACAAACATTAGAATTATTACATAAAAGTAGTTAACTTTAGAGATAAGACTGATTCAAATTTAACTATATTTCAAATGATTCCTAGCTTCCAGACAGAAAACTTGTGCAGGTCAAAAAAAAAGTCTCTTCAGGAAAGAAACTAAGATTAGGCAATTAACCTTTTAATCCACTAAATAGTTCAAATTCCCTTCATTTCAAAATTATGAAGGCAGCACAAAGATAATTATTAGAGTTTAAAGGAATGTTTGAGACAGAGAGAGAGAATATGGTGAAGTGTGTGTGTGTGTGTGGATGAATCTGATAATAAAAAGTAAAAAAAAAAGGCTATGTGACGAGATATTAAAACACTCTAAAAGGACATATTTTTTATAAAGGTTGAATTTAAGTTCATTATTTTTATACCCAATAATTAAAGGTAGTGATGAGTATTATATCTTGGATTATTATGTAAGGAAATATACATTACACTTGGGAAAACAAAAATACCCAATTAACTTAACAGAATTAAATTAAGACATATGTTCAATATGACCTAGGGCAGAATTAAGGCACATGGTATACTTTTGGAAGGGGTGTAAAAAGATGATGGATACATCAGATTTGGTCAGCATTAAGTATCAGAATCTTCAAGCTTTTATCAAATATGAGATTTTGTTTTTTAGCTTAGGTAGACCTCAAACAAGAAGTAATAATTTTTAAAATTCTATTTTTTCCCCCTATAATACAAAGACTAATATTAGTTTAAAAAACTAGGATATTGATTGTCTCACATAAGATGACATCCAGAGAAAAGCAAACCCTACTTTGGTTGATTCAAGAGCACAGTGACATTATTCAAGGATTATTTTGAGATTTTTTTTTTCTCAATTTTTTGTGTTTCCATCCTTCTTATTGTCTTTGGGTTCAGGCTGATAGTAAGAGGGCTGCATAGTTTCCAAATGTTGGATCTAGATCCAGCAGTCCACATACAAAGAATGTAAAACACCTCTCTCAGTGGCTTTTTTAAAGGTAAGAATATTTTTCCCAGAATCCTCCAGCATTTCTTCTAACATTTCACAGGACAGAATGACCATACCTTTCTCAGCACAAATCTCTAGCAAGGGGTAGTATTATACCACATGGCTAGATTATTCATTTTGGATAGAATGGATGTTGGGGAGATAACTCTGGTATACTATATGATATACCTCAGCACATACAGCATTAATTATTTCATTTATTTAATAAGTATTTCTTAGATATCTATTATGTGTCACTGGAGATACAGTAGTGCACAATGCAGTCATGGGTTCTGATTTCATGCAGCTAACAGTTTAGCTGGAAAGATAAACAGTTTCTTTAAATTTTGGAAATAACTGATTGCCTAAATTTTAAAAATCTACTAATGGATCTGACAAAACATATGCAGTCTACATGAGGAAAACTACAAAACTCTGATAAAAATAATTAACAACTAAATAAATGGAGAGATCATCTACGTTCGTGTATAAAAGACTCAATATTGTCAAGATGTCAATTCTTTCCTATTTGATTTACATATTCAATGCAATTCCAATCAAAATCCCAAAAAGTTATTTTGTAGATATCAAAAAACTAATTCTAAAGTTTACATAAAGATCTAGAATAGCCAATACGATACAATCTGAAAGAAGGATAAACTTGGAGGACTGACATTGCCTGACTTCAAGATTTATAATAAATCTAGAGTAATCAAGACAGTATGGAATTGGTGAAAGAATAGACAGATTAATGGAGCAGAATAGAAATCCCAGGAATAGACCCACATGTAGTCAACTGGCAATACAATGGGGCAAAGATAGTGCCTTCAACAAATGGTGCTGGAACAACCATATATCCATGCACAAAGAAATTAATTTAGACAAAGACCTTATACCCTTTACAAAAATTAACTCAAAATCATGGACTTAAAGGTAAAATACAAAACTATAAAACTCCTAGGAGATGATGTAGGAGAAAATCTAGATGATCTTGGGTATGGTGATGACTTTTAGTTACAATATCAAAGGCACACTCCATGAAATAAATAATTTATGAGCTTAACTTCATTAATATTAAAAACTTCCACTCTGCAAAACACATTGTCAAGAGAATGAGATGACAAGCCACATACTGGGAAAAATATTTGCAAAGACATACCTGATAAAGGATTGTTATCCAAAATATATAAAGAATTCTTAAACTTAACAAAAAGAAAACAAGCAACCTGTCTAAAAAATTGGGTCAAAGATTTTAGTAGACTCTTCACTAAAAAAGATAGATAGTAAATAAGCATTTTAAAATGCTTCACATTCCTACAGTATGGGAGAATATACTCATAAATGACGTATCCGATAAGGGGTTGACATCCAAAATATATAAAGAACTCATGCACCTCAACAAACAAAAAGCAAATAATCCAATTAAGAAATGGGCAGAGCACATGAATAGACACTTCTCCAAATAAGAAATTCAGATGGCCAACAGGCACATGAAAAGATGCTCCACATCCCTAATCATCAGAGAAATGCAGATTAAAAAAGATTAAAACCACAATGAGATATCATCTCACACCAGTGAGGACGGCCAACATCCAAAACACAAACAACAACAAATGTTGGCGAGGATGTGGAGAAAAGGGAACCCTCCTACACTGCTGGTGGGAATGCAAATTAGTTCAACCATTGTGGAAAGAATTATGGAGGTTCCTCAAAAAACTCAAAATAGAAATACCATCTGACCCAGGAATCCCACTCCTAGGAATTTACCCTAAGAATGCAGCAGCCCAATTTGAAAAAGACAGATGCACCCCTATGTTTATCGCAGCACTATTTACGATAGCCAAGAAATGGAAGCAACCTAAGTGTCCATCAGTAGATGAATGGATAAAGAAGATGTGGTACATATACACAATGGAATATTATTCAGCCATAAGAAGAAAACAAATCCTACCATTTGCAACAACATGGATGGAGCTAGAGGGTATTATGCTCAGTGAAATAAGCCAAGCCGAAAAAGACGAGTATCAAATGATTTCACTCATATGTGGAGTATAAGAAGAAAGAAACTGAAGGAACAAAACAGCAGCAGACTCACAGAACCCAAGAACAGACTAATAGTTACCAAAGGGAAAGGCTCTGGGGAAGATGGGTGGGAAGGGAGGGATAAGGGGAAAAAGGGGGCATTACGATTAGCAGATGTAATGTTGGGGGGCACAGGGAGGGCTGTACAACTCGGAGAAGACAAGTAGTGATTCTATAGCATCTCACTACGCTGAAGGACAGTGACTGTAATGGGGTTGGTGGGGGGGACCTGATGAAGGGGGTAGTTTAATAACCATAATATTGCACATGTAACTGTAGGTTAATGATACCAAAATAAATTATTTAAAAAAATGCTTCACATCACATATCATCAGAGAAATTCAAACTCTAGTGAGATACTACTACCAACCAATGAGAATGGCCAGAAATCCAAAACACTGACTCTAAGAACTGGTGAGATTATGGAGCCATAGGAACTGGAATGCAAAATGCCACTTTAGAAGACAATTTGGCAGTTTATTACAAAACTGTTAAACATCTAATCATATGATCCAGCAATCATGCTCCTTGGTATTTAGCCAGATGAGCTGAAAACTATGTCCCATAAAAATCTGTACACAGATTTTTATAGCATTTTTATTAATAACTGCCAAAACGTGGAAGCAACCAAGACATCTGTCAGTAGGTGAACAGATAAATACACTGCAGTACATTTGGACAATGGAGTACGATTCAGTGCTAAAAAGAAATGAGTGATCAAGCCATGAAGAGATATGAAGGAACTTTACATGTATATTTCTAAGTGAAAGAGGCCAACATAGAAAGACTATGTACTGCATGATTTCAACTCCATGACATTCTGGGAAAGGGAAAACTATAGGAACAGTAAAAAGATTAGTATAAAAATCACTAATTCAAAAAGATACATGCAGTCCTATGTTTATTACTGAATTATTTACAATAACCAAGATATGGAAGCAACTTGTGCCCATTGATAGAGGAATGGATAAAGAAGATGGGGTATATATACACAATGGAATATTACTTTGCCATAAAAAGGAATGAAATCTTGCTATTAGCAACAACATGGTTGGACCTACAGGGTATTATGCTAAGTGAAGTAAGTCAGACAGAGAAAGACAAATACCATATGATACTATTTATACTGAATGTAGAATCTAAAAAACAAAACAAGTGAACAGACAAAATAGAAATCGACTCCAGTACAGAGAACAGACTGGTAGTTGCCCTCAGGGAGGGGTGTAAGGGGATGGCTGAAGTAGGTGAAGGGGATAAAGAGGTACAAACTCCAATTATAAAATAAGTTAGTCACAGGGATGAAAGTAGTTTGTAAGAAATATAGTTAATAATATTGTAATATCTTTAACATTGACAGATAGCAACTACACTTATTGTGATGAGCATTTATTAATGTATATAATTGCCAAATCACTAGGTTGTACACTTGAAACCAATACAATAGTATATATCAACTATATTTAGATTAGTGTGTATATTTATATAAATAAGTGGTTCCAGAGTCTAGTGGGAAGGGAGGTGCACAGATAAATAGCACAGATTTTTAAGGCAGTGAAACTATTTTCCTGTGTGATAGTATGGTGGATGTATGTCATTATAAATCTATCAAAACACATAGAATGTACAATACCAAAAGTAAACCCCAATATATACTATGGACAGCAAAATAGGCAGGAGACTGTGGAAAGTATTTCAAGATGAAGTAGTTGTCATATCATACAAAACCTTGGAGGCCATGTTTAAAAATCTGGATATGATTCTAGAAGCAATGTGAAACGACATTGAAGGGTTTTAAGCATAGGAGGGACAGGATAAAAATGTGTATTTTAAAAAGATCTGTCTAGCCACAGTGCAAAGAAAGGATTGTATGGGTGGTAGGAGTTGAAATAGCCTAGTTAGGAAGCTATTGAAGTCATCCATGAAAGAGGTGTGTTAGCTTAGACTAAGGAGGTGGGCATGGAGATGGAGATAAATGGGTTGATTTGGAGGCTGTTTAGAGAAGCAGAAGAAAAGCATTGGTAACAGACTGGGTGTAGAGGGTTGGGAAAATGAGCAATCAGGCATGAGGCCCAAGTCTCTGACTTGAGCAACTGGGTAGATTCCTAGGGGACCCCGAAGGAAGAGTGGATATGGGATATGCTGCCACTTTTGAATATGCTGAGTTTAACAATCCTATGAAAGATCCAAAAGAAAATGTCAAGTAAATAATATCAAATAGGATACACTGTTTTGAAGCCTAATAAAGGGGAAAATAGATGGGAGTTATGAGCCTATAAGTCACTGACTACAGATAGAGAGTGAAGTCATGAGAGAAAAACAAGGATTGACCTTCATTCTCTTAGTCACAGTGACCTAGGAGTCTCTTCAGTTCCATAGCACACAATGATAGGATATTTATTTAAAAATCACATTTTATTTATAATTTATAATTGTGGTATATTCTTTTTTAAAATTTTTATTAAGGTATTATTGATATACACTCTTATGAAGGTTTCACATGAAAAAACAATGTGGTTACTACATTTACCCATATTATCAAGTCCCCACCCATACCCCATTGCAGTCACTGTCCATCAGTGTAGTAAGATGCCACAGTCACTGTTTGCCTTCTCTGTGCTACACTGTTTTCCCCGTGACCCCCCACACCATGTGTACTAAACATAATACCCCTCAATCCACTTCTCCCCCCCCCCCATCCACCCTCCCACACCCCTCCTCTTTGGTAACCACTAGTCCCTTCTTGGAGTCTCTGAGTCTGCTGCTGCTTTGTTCCTTCAGTTTTGCTTCCTTGTTATACTCCACAAATGAGGGAAATCATTTGGCACTTGTCTTTCTCCGCCTGGCTTATTTCACTGAGCATAATATCCTTCAGCTAATTGTGGTATATTCTTGTGCTTAGGTAAGCCTTCTAGTAAAATGTTTCTAAATTTTATTTAGTTCATTGAGTCAAGGCTAAATCATTATCCACAAAAACTTTTGTTATGAATTCCAATCTAGATATTTAATAAGATAGATTTTACCTGACATGCAGGGTGGACCTTACTAGGCAAACAAACCCCTTTCATAGAATTGTATGGTACATTTTACAAAAAATATAAAAATTTGACAATTATTACTTGCTTTAAAAATATTGATAACTAAATGTAGTATATAACAATAAAATATCTGGCTGTATGAAATAGAGAGAGGTTCATAAATACAAAAAATGGATAGTTAAAGATTTTAGTCCCTATTTTTTTATTAGAAAATCTAGGATTTGGAATCAAAGAATTCTAGGTTTGACTTCTGGCTTTGTTACTTAATAATTCTGAAATTAAGTAATCCATTTCACTCCCCTGAACTTATATTTATATAAGTATAAATTGATACCTATCACAAAGAACTATTATGAAACTTAGAAACCCAGTATAGTGCCTTGTACTTAATAGATACTTAATAAAAGATAGCTACAATTTTCATTTATTTGCTTTTAAGATAGTTTAAAAGTAAATGATATATTTTCCACAATAACTTTCACAGTTTCCCTTAATATGTTCATGGTGTCTCTAAAGTCAGACTAGATTCCATCATCATCTTAATTAACCACAGAATCTCAGAACTGGAAGAAAACTTAAGTGTCTCATGCAGAATTATCTCTTCCAAAATAAAACTGTGGACAAATTTAATCTGAAAATTATGCTGTATTTTTCCAAATATGTAAAATGAATACAAAACAGCTTTAACATCAGTAAACAAGAAAGGATCATTAAAGAGTCAAGTAGTTATTTTAGATCTTAAGAGTAGTTCCACATGAAAGATAATTTTTTTGCTATTTTAAATAAAAAGGAATGCATAAATAGTAACAGCAATTATGCTGAAATAATTTTTCAGCATTTTTTTCCAACAAATGTGGAATTTTATTTGAAAAGGAAACTGAGATGTATTTCCACCCAAATCTCTTTTAACAGGGAAGTGTACTGAGGCCTCGAAAGTTAGGGGCTAAGATGTAGGGGTGAAGCATGCGGACTCTGGACCCAGATACTTGGGTTTAAGTCTAGACTCTACTCCTGCAGTTTTCTAGATTTTAGCAAGCTACTTCACCCCTCTGAGGTTGTTTCTTCATTTCAAAAACATTGGATACCTAACTCATGGTGATTGAACACTGAACAAAATGATATGTGTAAAGAATTTAGAGCAATATGACAACTAAGTTTTTCATAAATATCAGCTACTGTTGTAATATTATTAGTTATTGTTATTAGAACAAAAATGAGAGACTCATCCTGTTATCATCACTCAGTATTTCCCCAAAGTCTGGTTCTCAGAACTCTACCTCCATAGAATAGTAACAGGTATTATGTGAAAGAAAAATTCATAATAAAAAGAGATCCATAGATAATTATGGCAGGGAGACAGTTAAGCAAAGATAAATAGGTTTTTCTTTAGCAGAAATTCTAGGAACCTTTCATATGTGAAAACATGTTACTCTCTAAGAGGTAGAAATAGAATTCAGTGACTTCCAGACTGATTTGGCAGAGGAACCCTACTTCCACCAGAGCATCACATGGAACAAATATCCAGTGAAACAGACTTTGAAAATACTATGGGGATCCCACAACATTTCAGACCCTGAAGCATATTATGTCCCACTGATAGGCAGAATAGGCTTAAACACATTTATTAAACAAATAATTTTAAGAAATATTAATCTTATTCTACTCAGTTAACATGCTAATGGATTAGTTCCTCACTTTTCCTCTTATACCAATATTACCTTTTAACCTGCCCATTTTTCTTCTCCCAAAAATGTAAAGTGTTAATTACTTGTACCCAGGACACAGTCTTTTAATTCTTATCTCCCATAACTGAAGTCATAATTAAACACAGTGCAAACTCTATATTTAGACAAAGTATAGGTTGATTTCAGACAGAGAAAAACAGGAAGCACATATTTAAACGAAAGAAAAAGAATTTTGGAATTTAAAATTATGAAATAGAGTGTGTTGATTTGTAGCCTTGAAGCTGTTTCTAAACACTTTATTTTTTGAAGCTACATTTAGATCAGATTTGATAGAATATGTTTGTTTCAAGTAACTTCCCTTAAAAAGTCCAACTTCAAACATTTTTTGTTTCAACACAGTGAAATGATAATAGAGAAAAATGGTTCCATTGCTTAGTTTAGTGTAGGAAGAAAGAGAGGAAAAATGTTCTGTAGACGCTTAGGTAGAGTTTCTAACTGAACTGTAATACACTGACAGTTGATAGAGGTGGTCCATTTAAAAAGTTGGCTTTAATCCCACTAGCCTGTTCAAAGATGGAAAGGAAATAAATAATGCAGCACAATAACAATTATTAAAGGGAAAGTTGACCCAACTTGCCTTTTGTTGATTATATAAAATAAGCTGGCTGATGAAAGTATAGAGAAATAGCCTAGTTCTTTAGTTTATATCTAAAAATCAGACATTGCAACCAAGCTACAAGTAAAAGAGATTGTTTTCCAATTTTTCCTTCTTATGATGATTAGGTTTCTTTCATCATTTTTGGAAAATTTTCAGCCATTTCTCTAATTACAGATTCTCCAATTGCCTCTCTTACCATCTCTTGAAACTTGAATTAGTTGTATGGTGGAACATCTCTTGCCATTAAATGTTGTGGTTGCATTTTCTCTAATAGCTTCAGGTCTCTCTCTGGTTTACCACTTCTTCTAACCTTATTTTATTGCTGTTTATTATGTCTTTACATTTTATTTCTAATATAAATCAGGGTATTTTTTTATCCTAAAAGTTCCAGTTGGTTCTTTTTCAAATCAGACTTGTCAAATTGGATTATCAGAATTGATGGTTAAAAATGTTCTCTTTCTACCCCAAGCAATAACGACTATGTAATTTTAATCTTAAAAATTTACTAATAATTCAGACATATTTAATAGCAAAGATAAGTTTTTCCTTCTTCATATAAATATCTATTTTTGTGATAGTAAATACTTCAAATTTTTAATGTGATCGTTTCCATATCAGCAGTTTGATAGTCTGATTCCAGAGGTTGTTCTGTGTAATGACTCTCAGTGATAGTATTCCTTTCCCTGAATGTTTGGTGATTGTTGCTGGTGAGCCCATATTCTTTGGAAATGCTTTGGTTTTAAAGTGCATCCTTCAGAGAGTGTTTGCTTTTCTTCAGCCAGTTTCCTGTACTTACAACAAGACAAGGCAGGTAATACCTCTTCTGGCTACCTCTGAAAAATATTTAGTTCCTCTACTGAGGGTGCCACTCTTGGAGTTTCCTCTCCTTTTACAAGTTTGTCTCTATCAAGTGTCTGCCTTCTTTGAACCAGGATTTGTCTCCTGTATTTTGAATAAGTGGCTCTTTAAATCCACAGATTCCAGATGATGGGAAACTCCTTGGTTTCTCCAAGAAATAAATTACAAGGAAAAGAGTGATATAATCCCCATGGATCATAGAAAATATAAAATATGTTATCAATCAATAGTGATTTAATCTTATTTGGATTCTAATTTAATCAAACACAAACAAAACAGAAAAGCCAGACCATTTGGGGGAAATTTGAACCCGGCCTGGATATCTGTTGATGTTAAGGAATTATGTTTATTTTTCAAGTGTGATATGATATTATAACTATATTTAAATGAAGAAGCCTTATCTTTTAGAATAAAAATCTAAAATATTTACAGATGGAATAGTAGAGTTGACAATTATTCATCCTGGATGATGGGCTGATGGGGTTCCTTATACATTTCCTCACTTTTGGGTATGCTGGAACATTTTTATTAAAAAAGGAAAGAAAAACAGAAAAGAAAGAAAGCCAGGCTATAAGCATCTAGGGGTTGGGTAATACCACCTAAATAAGCCAAATCTCAAACACTGCTTTATGCCTTCTAGATTTATTTCCTCCTGTTTATGGCCTCTGAAGAATTTCTTTACTTTCAAACCAGATCACCCATATGTTTGACAAAACTATTTCTTATACTGCATGCAGCTCTCCTGGGTCTGCTGCCCCGAGCAGCATCTCACTTATTGTCTGGGCTGCCAAACGAATGTCTCAAAAACAGGTCTTGACAGACTCCCTCTTCAGTGGCCCCATAGAATTTTAAGACACTGACCTAACACCTTCTCTCTCTCATGCCTCCTTTCATCTATAACTGTGCGCTACCAATTCTATTTCCATAATCTCTCATCTGCACCTCCGAAGCTTTCCATCTTCACTGTCACCAGTCCAGTTGGATGCACTGTCATCCCCCTCGCACCCCTGCAAGCCTGCTCACTGGTGTTACCTCACTGCATCCAGTCCACCCTAATCCATTTTTACACAGCAGCTTGAGCCATTTTTTGATCAATGCAAATTGCATTATATCAGCCCCCTGCTTTAAAAATCTTACTATGCCTTATTTAATCCTAGATTGTTGGCATAATACTTCAGCTATGTTCCTGTCCTTGTGCTCTTCTAGCCAGCTTAAAATCAGCAATAGAAGCTCTAATTCCAGAATCTTCTGGGTCCTTAAACAGAAGCTGACTGTGTGTCATGACAAAAGTCACCCGTGTCTTTTTATTTATTTACCTTTCAGGAAACAGTGCTTGACAGTGCGTATTTTATACATACAGTGTCTATATTACTTGCAAGCATCTTTGCACAAGAACAACAGTTTCTTGTAGATCTGTTCAATTCTTTTTCTTGTTTGTTTCCACAGAAATTTTGGGCCCCCAGCTCAGGACATATTTTTTCCTTCCTTCATGAGACTGTTTAGAATCCTGAGGCTGTTTGCCATGATGAGAAGATCCCAGCAAGGACTTGTCAGAGGCCACTGCGTGCAGTTTGGTTGATTATGAGATTGTGGGTGTGGATTTTGTCCTGACATAGCATTTCTGCTAAATTACTACCAGCAGTCTGTGGCTGGTCTAACTGTTCAGGATTATCGAGTCCTGAAATATACTCTCTATTTGATGTCTGGAGCGCCCACAGGACACACAGTCTATACTTCCAACTCACTCTTTTCCTTTCAGACTCATTTCCTGTCTCCAGTCATCTCTGTTATTTCCTTTCTCATCTCTCTGTTTCTTATTCTCTGTCTTAATTGTAGTTTTCTTTTTCAAAAGGGAAGGAGTTTCTTCCCTTTATGTTTCTCATTTGTGATTCCACGAAGAGCAAGTCCAATGAGATCATATTTTCCAAGAATGACCTAAGGATGATTCTATGGTTAAACTGATTTGAACCAGGTAGTTCTGTCCCTTTTGTCTTCTTTTGTCTGCAGATAGCTCCTTCTGGAAAGCTCATATATTTTCCTGACATTATTGTTAAACCCCTTGATGTTAAAATGAATATGTCTAGTAATAATTCAATAATAATTACAATTTATCTTTTCCTATAATTTTAACAGATGTTATCTGATTTAAGTAAGCGTTATGTGCATAGACTTCCTTGAAATTTTAAATACAATTTGTATCTTCCTTTTCTTAGTTTTATGAATAACTGTCCTTTTAAAAATACTTGCATAACACTCTCCTAATTTCATAATTATTTTCATAATACCTGCTAGACCAGTGATTATCAAACATTAGTGTAAATATGATGAATCATCTGCGGATCTTGTTAAAATATAGATGCTAATTCAGTATGTCTAAAGGAGGTCTGAGATCCTGGATTTTTAACAAGCTCCTGGCAGACACCGATGCTACTAGTAGGCACTGTTCTTCGAATGGCAGAGTGCTAGAAAGAGAAACTACAGGCGAGTGACGACCCGACTTCCTTGTTCACCCTGATGTCTGTTTTATCTACTGTAGTGTCTTTTACATGCTTAGTTTTCAATAATATTTATTAAGAGGATAATGAACCCACTGAATCATTCACACAGCACTGTGAGAGGTTCATGGCAGACACTACTGTGCCCATTTTACAGACGTTGCAAATGGTAAAGTGAGTTGCCTGTGGATTACATAGTAACAGAAGCATTGTTTAGTCTGATAGCCTAGTTCCTATTAATGAAGGACAGTAACTGCTTCATTCCCCTTTGTCAGGTCACCTATTTTTCTCTTGAAGATGAGAGAAGTTTCCAGTGATTTTTGGTATCTGTACCTCTGCATTTGATTTCAAAGAGTTGCAGATGAAGTTGTCTAGGAATAAGCAAATTTATCTTTGATGTACTTCTATATCTACTTGTGCACAAATGCCCTTGTAAAGTCTGCCTGCATTTCCCTGAGGCCAGTTGGGCCTGTTGCTCTTTGAATGGTAAAATTTGGGAATATTGCTTAAGAAGAAAAATGTAAAAAACAGGATTCTTTTAGCATCACCATATCACTCCTCCTAAAAAAAAAATTTGCACAATACAAAAATTCAAGGACATTGTCACCTTGTTATATTTGGCATTGCAAAGACAACATAATCAGGCAAGAACAAGAAGCTGTTCTGTCAAACATTGTGATTTAGGGGCTGCTAGTGGTATCTTCTGAAGTTGTGGGAGTAAATCATTTTCAAATGTTGGGAGCCAATTAACTGTAATGAAATATAGTTGAATAACAATTGGTAATTCTACTTCAAGGTAAAGTAATGGATAGAAAATAAACTTTCCAAAGAAGCATATTTATTGTGCAATTCTTTAAAAAAACACTTCAATTGTCAGGTCCCTTTGAGTCAAGGTGTTTTAAATCACATTTTAGCAGGATTTCTGACAGCTGGAAAAAATCCACCTGCTGAGTTATTATCTTTTAATTACCCAAATGAAGAATAAAGTAGAAAGCATGACAAACTTGAATAGGAAAAAAGGATATAAAGTTAAGAAAAATATCACTCATGCATTTTAAGATTAACTTAATTCTCCCATGTACAAGAGAAGAAAACCACATTTGTTATTTACAAATCTCCTTACCCCTTTTCTTTAACTCTAAAGAGAATAAATCTCAAGGAAATGCACTTGCCCTGTTGAGTAGAATGGCATGTAGAGATGATCTTGGGGAATGCAGAGGAGACAGGAGGCAAGAAGAGAAATGAACCATTGCCTGATTGTTCCAAATACGAAAAGGAAGCATGACCTATGAGGAGGGGTGAGGCAGCCTGGAGATAGGAGTTCTGGAAAGGGACATGACAGCTGCCCAAGACAGAGTAGAGGTAATTAAAGTGGATTTCAAGGAGGTTTCACGAGGTGGCAGGTCTTGTAAGCCTCTTTTCCGTCCCATCAAGGGTTTCTCCATGTGAGCCTATTGATATTCGGGACTGGCTGGCTCTTCACTGTGGGACATTCCAGCGCATTCTATGAAGTTCTGCAGCAGGTGCTAGCCGCTGGAGGCAACAGCATTCCTCTCTGTTTGTGACAATCAAAATGTCTCTAGACATTACCAAATAGCTTTGGGAGGCAAAAGTACCCTCACTTGAGAACAGTAATCTGAAAACTTTTGATAAAGGTCTACATGAGTTATCCGTGCTTTCGTGCGGGGTAGGGACATGGGTGTAATGTTATGCTTCTCTTCAGTGCTTACATTCGTTTGCTTCCTTGATGAGCAGCGTGGTCTCTGCATAGCCCAGGCGAGGTTTCCAGGTGGGCCTGATTACATCCATGTTAACCCCTGAGGGTTTCTGTCTAGAACATTTGCCCTAAAATTCAGGTCCAGCTACAACTCAGTTTGATTTATCAACTCAGAATTGAGTCAAACTGCATCCCTATATGACTGTGAAAGGCAAGTTGGTGGATACTGAACTGACAGTAGGTGTGATGACTGACAACATCAATTTATATAAGATTAAAAAGTCGGTAAGGCATAGTGGCTAAGAGCCTGGTCTCTCCTCAGAGAGAATAGGATCGTAGAAAACCCCCTGCAACCACTCTCTCCTTTTTTGACAGGTGAGAGAGTTAAGGTAGTGTTCAAGATGGGCCATTTCTATTGAAAAGGTAGATAGACATAATACTGGAAAACACTCTAGTGACATAATCCAAGAGAATCTGTATGAAATTCCAGGCTGGAAATTTCAGTTTAACCCAGTCTGCGCGCTTGCATCTTCCAACCCCTCCTTGCGTCCTTATTCCCACCCTGGGAGCCTGCAAAAGTGTAATCCATGTATCTGCTTCAGCCGCCCGCCAGAGCCTGCAGGCCTGCGCGCCCCCTCCCAGCACCCCACGCGCATTGGGCTGCGGGCTCCCGGACTCAAGGCAGGGTGGGGCTTTTGGTCCTGGGCTGAAGTGGGCCGGCCGAAGGCTCCCCTGCTCCGCTGCTCCGGTACCTCGAGCGAGCAGCCGGCTAGGAGTAGGGCGGTGTATTGCGATTGGCACTTTATGCTGACCATCGGTAATGGACATTTATCACTGGAGTTTTTTTTTTAAGTATTAAATAAACGGTTATTTTACAGGCAAAAAAAAAAATTCCATCTTAGCACAGCTTTTGCTGCATCCCACAGATTTTGTGGTGTTGAATTATTGCTGTCATTTGTCTCCATATATTGCTTAATCTCTGTTTTTATTTGGTCATTGATCCATTGATTATTTAGGGTATGTTATTAAGCCTCTATGTGTTTGTGGGCTTTTTCATTTTCTTTGTGTAACTTATTTCTAGTTTCATACCTTTGTGATCTGAGAAGCTGGCTGGTACAATTTCCATCTTTTTGAATTTACTGAGGTTCTTTTTGTGGCCTAATATATGATCTATTCTTGAAAATGTTCCATGTGCACTTGAGAAGAATGTGTACCCTGTTGCTTTTGGATGGACTGTTCTGTAGATGTCTGTTAGGTCCATGTGTTCTAATACGTTGTTCAGTGCCTTTGTCTCTTTACTTATTTTCTGTCTGGTTGATCTGTCCTTTGGAGTGAGTGGGGTGCTGAAGTCTCCTAAAATGAATGCATTGCATTCTATTTCCCCCTTTGATTCTGTTAGTATTTGTTTCACATATGTAGGTGATCCTCTGTTGGGTGCATAGATATTTATAATAGTTATATCCTCTTGTTGGACTGACAGTTTTATCATTATGTAATGTCCTTCGTCTCTTGTGACTTTCTTTGTTTTGAAGCCTGTTTTGTCTGATACAAGTACTGCAACTCCTGCTTTTTTCTCACTGTTAGTTGCATGAAATATCTTTTTCCATCCCTTTACTTTCAGTCTATGTATGTCTTTGGGTTTAAAGTGAGTCTCTTGTAGGCAGCATATAGATGGGTCTAATTTTTTTATCCAGTCCGTAACTCTATGTCTTTTGATTGATGCATTCAGACTATTTACATTTAGAGTGACCATCAATAGGTATGTACTTATTGCCATTGCAGGCTTTAGATTTTGGTTACCAAAGGTTCAAGGGTAATTCCCTTACTAACAGTCTAATTTAACTTATTTTGTATACTATTACAAACTCAACCTAAAGGGTTTTTTTTTCCTCCTTTTTCTTCCTCCTCCATTCTTTGTATGTTATGAATCATATTCTGTAGTCTTTGCTTCCCTTGAATGACATCTGTTTAGCCTTAGGAATACTTCCATCTATAGGAGTCCCTCCAAAATGCCCTGTAGAGGTGGTTTGTGGGAGGTAAATTCTCTCAGCTTTTGCTTATCTGAAAATTGTTTAATCCCTCTTTCAAAGTTAAACAATAATCTTGCCAGATAGAGTATTCTTGGTTCAAGGCCCTTCTGCTTCATTGCATTAAATATATCATGCCACTCTCTTCTGGCCTGTAAGGTCTCTGTTGAGAAGTCTGATGATAGCCTGATGGGTTTTCCTTTGTGTGTGATCTTTTTTCTCTCTCTAGCTGCTTTTAAAAGTCTGTCGTTATCCTTTATCTTTGTCATTTTAATTATATTTCCATCTTAAATTCGTTCCTGAGGTCTTGAGTATTTTTCTGTACCTCCATAAACATGTTTATAATTTTTATTTTGAACTCTCTTTCTGGAAGATTTGTGAGTTCGGTTTCATTTGACCCTCTTTTGGGGTTTGTGAAATTTTGGTCTGAACCATGTTCTTTTGACGTTTCATATTTCTGTGTGGTGCCCACTAATGTGCAGAAACCCCAGTCTCTGGAGTTGCTCAGCCCCTAGAGTGAGGTTGGGGGATGTAGGGGAGCGGAGCTGGTGCCCGGGGGGAGGAAAGATCTGTTTCCTGTTTCCTGTCTGCCGTACCTGTCTCCAGTGTCAGAGGCAGTGGGCCAAGCACACACTGTGTAAACCTCTGTGCTTTGCATCTCTAGCTGTTGTAGGCGGGGCCTCCCTCTGGCTGGCCTGACACCTGCACAGTGACTGCTGGTTTGCGAGCAGGTAGGTGCCTGCAGGCCTGTAAGAAGGCTAGGCAGGCTGTGTCACAGTGTGGGGCCTCGGAGCTGAGCAGGCAGTCAGGGGGATGGAGCACCTGAAGCTCCTCAAAGTTTCCAACCAGCTGGGCAGAGCACGCCCAGACTACCTTGTCCAGCTCTCCTTTCTCCCACACAGCAAGCTCCATGCAAACCCTGCCCCTTCAGCAGCCCTCTGGTTGCTAGGAAGCCTCTCAGACTCCCTGCCTTTCCTCTGACCCAGAGTGGCCAGCTGTGCATCCCGTCTTCCACAAATGGCCAGAATGTTAATTTTGCAAGCACTCCACCTGTCCGAGTTCCCCAGCACCCAGGGCACCACACACTATAGGATTCTGCTCACAAAGCAGATGTCCAGGGCTAGGTGTCCAGCAGTCCCAGGCTTCCACCCCCTCCCCGTTCCGTTTCTCTTCCTTGGCCAGTGAGCTGGGGTGGGGGATGGGCTTGGGTCCCACCGGATTAAGGCTTTCCTACGTTACCCTGTTTCTTGAGGTCTGCTCTGTTCGTGGGGTCTGTTTGCAGTCTGGTTCAGCCATCTTTCTTGTTGCTGTCTGAAGGTTAGTTGTATTTATTAACTATATTTTTGTACTGTTTGTGGTTTTGGGAGGAGCTCTCCATCTCACCTCTCACGCCACCATCTTGAATCTCTCCCTTATCTTTTAATCTGCAGAATAACTTAGCCACCTTTATCTGTGAAATTTCTGGGGATGTTATTATCTGGCACAGAGTGACTAGAAACATTAGGGCTTGGCAAATATTTATTTTAGATATGTAACATATTTATATTTAGTGTGTTATAACACCTAAAACACTGAAACCTGTACATACACACTATACATGGGATGTTGCCTTCTGAATGATGACAAGGACTTGCCTCTGAGTACTCTGGGGTATAACCCATCCTCATGGGGAGACAAGTAACCAAGATGACCTACAAAGTTACAGGATTCCAGTTCTGTAATTACACGGGGACATAATGCCACAAAGCTTTCGCTCTATAGAAGATCATCCTATGTCATTCAAGCACTGAAGAAAAGACGGAGACATGTGTGGATCCTTACATTTATAAGTACATGTAAACATCAGGGAGGGATTCGCCCTGAAAATTTATACAGAACCAAAGACTTCTGTAGCAACATTCAGAAGGTTATGTAGAATACAGTGTGAAGAACTGGAAATGACTAGAACAAGTAAGAAGGGACAATATATGAACACACTGGCACAGTGACCAAAAAGCTCAAGATTCCCTGGAGCCTATATGGTGCTTATAGATCAGTGAAGCCGAAGCACAAAGAGGGAGAAAACCAGGTGCTGGCACTGAAGGCATAAAAAAATGATGTGAGGCACCAGCATAGCAAGCTGAGGTAGGCCCACCTGAGACGGATCGGTTTCCGATGCCCACCCAAGGGCTCCTCAGAGTACTGAGCCCTCAGGCCTGCGTTAAATGGGGTGAAGTGCACGCAAGACCGCCGTGAACACCCAGGCTCTGCTTGCCTGGAACCAGACCACAGGGCTGATGGGAAAAAATTTAAGAGTTAATCCACTATTGCTCAACCTTTAGGAAATCCGGATTTCATTGTCTGAAAGTAACTGTGAGAAATACCATCTGATCCTACTGAAGACATGGTTGGAGTTAAGAGCTAATATATTACACTCAGTCCTATTGAGATTCTAATGCCTATTGATTTGCCTGAGTCCCCAGTTAGTCTGTGCCATGTAATAACATCCCTAGATGTTCCAGAGATAAAGCTGGGAGTGGCTGGACCATTTATCAGAGTGCACAGTGCAACCCAGTGTAAGGAAGATAAAGACTTTTTCCCCACTAAAGAAAATATGGAAAAAATATTTATGTTACATACCTAAAATTAAAAATACATTTTATTGCAACTTAATACACACACACACACACACACACACACACACACACACAGTTGTAGCAAAAGTTGTACAAAATAAACTTACTTATTTTCTGATCTATTCTAAAAACATTGGTCTTATCCACTTTGTTGATTTCAGGACCCATAACTGCTATATAAAACCACTGCTTCAAGGTGAACTGGTCCTAAGACTAAATATTTCTATGTCAGAAAAGATTAGAGTACCAAAGAGAAAGACTTTGAAAGGGCCAGGAACCCAGTAGATCAACACTGGAAATGGGGAGAAAGCAGCAGGAAGAATGATTGTAGAGAACAAAGGGGTGGATGATGTAATGGCCCCAGAGTAAGAGGCACTTTGAGAAAAAGAGATTATTAAAATAGGCTTAAAGAAAGTTTTAGCATATTATTAGAACTTGAAAGCCACCCTTCTTCTAGAAAATAATAAGGAGTAAAGTTTCATATTATTCTTTATTGCTTTTCAAATTAGGTATTTTGGTACTGTCAAAATCAATTTATTGGGCCACAACCAGTGTGTTTAAAAATAGACTAGAATAGAAAAGACCATATCAGTGCATATTGCATGTAATATTATTTTGTAAAATCTTCCTATGTTGACAGATAGTGACTGCACTAGTGGGGGTGAGGAGTTAATAATATGGGTAACTGTTGAACCACTGTGTTGTGTACTTGAAACCAATATAAGATTGTATGTCAACTATACTTCAATAAAAGAAAAGAAAACAAAACAAAACAAAACAGTGGAAGACTCACAGGCACTGAGAAGTGATTGGTGGTTACCAGGGGGAGGTGCTGGGGTGAGTGGGTGGAGAGGCTCAGAGAGATAAAGGGGCATAAAAATCTCACAGAGATGGTAGTACAGCATAGAGAATATGGCCAGTGATTCTTTAACATCTTCCTATGCTGACAGATAGTAACCACACTAGTGGGGATGAGAATTTAATAATATGGGTAACTGTTGAACCACTGTGTTGTATTCTTGAAACCAAGATTTTATATCAATGACACTTCAATAAAAGAAATATTGTTTTTAGTTACATGTGCATAGGCATGTGTGGGTGTTTGCATGTGCTCCACTCTGCAGTTGAAATGAATTCTCCACTGAGGACTGGAGTCAAGTGTGAAAGCCACTGCCCTTGAACATTAATCCTGAGACACAGAGCATTATTTATAACCTAAAGAGAAAAAAAAAAGGCAAAACTGAGCATCCTGAGCCAGGAAAAGTGGATGAACTGTGGTTTTTGCACGTCATGGAATTCTAGACTGCATTAAAAGTGAATATACTACAGCTACACGAAACATGGATAAGACTCAAACACATAATGTCAAATGAGAAAATGGCTCACAGTAGCACATATGCAGAATTATTGTAGTTACATAGAGTTCCAAAATAGTCAAATAAAGAACATATGGCCTGGAGATACACACAGATACAAGAAAACTCTGAAGAAAAGCAAATGAGTAATAAATACATCAGAAAGGTGATTACATCTTGGGGGAGGAAAGGGCACACAGGGTGTTCAGAGACCTTAGCTGATGTGGTGTGTATGTGTTTGTTTTTTCTTATACTTTAAACCACATATATGGATTTTATGCACTCTTTGTATGTATATTTCAGAATAAAATGTTTTATAATGAAATTACTGCTGTTGGAACAACACCATTTAATTATTAATGAGAAAAATTATTAGTTCTGAGTATTTAATATTTATTTTATATAAAAAATCTTAAAGAAGTCCTCAAAATCTGAGGATATTTTCAGTTGATTCAGGGTGGGGTGTAGTTTTAGTTGTATACCCATATGATCTACAGATAACAATTTTGTTTCCTCCTTTTTGCTAAACTTTTTTGTTGCATCATGTCAAATTGCTTTGTCCAGAAAATTCAGAAAAATTAAAAACAAAAGGACTATTTTATTTTATTCTACCTTGTACAAGAAATTGAGTGTAATATAGGTTATTACTTGAGGAAAATGTTATTGGTGATAAGAGGGTGTTGTTGGCTGGATTGTATCCCTCCGAAATTCAGGTGTTGAAGTCTCACCCCCAGTACCTCAGAATGTGACTGTATTTGGAGATGGGGACATGGAAGAGGTAATTAAGGTGAAATGAGGTCTGAGGGTGAGCCCTCATCCAGTACCACTGGTGTCCACAGAAGACGAAATTGGGGCGCAGACGTGCACACATGCAGAGACATGTGAAGACACAGGAAGAGGACAGCCACCTGTAAACAAAGGAGAGGGGCCTCAGGAGAAACCAGCCCTGCCAACCCCTTGATCTTGGACTTGATTACAGACATTAGAACTGGGGGAAAATAAATTTCTGTTGCTTAAGTCACTCAGTCTGTGGCATTATTTTATGGCAGCCAAGCAACTAAGACAGTGAGTATATCCTTATAGTCAGAAAAATCTAGGCTTGAAATCTGGGTCCAGCACAAACTAGCTCTGTGACCTTAGCCATGCTGCTTGAGCTCACCAATACCTGAGTTTTAAAGGACTGATAATAAGAATACTTACCTAAAAGCAGTAATGAGAAAATATACCTGAAGTCCTCATAGTTAACTATTATTTAAAGTTGTTGAATTTTAATGCTATTTCAACACATCTCAAAATACATAAAAATATTCGTACTATGAGGTCCAGTAATTGTACCCAGCAGGAAAAACAATGCAGACAAAGATACACACCATAACATATTGATTGCACTGTGGTTAATATTGACATAGAGTAGAAATAATGCAGGTATTTAAAAATGGGAAAATAGTAAGTAAATTATGCTATAACTGTAGATAGCATAATTTTGTAGTTACTAAAAAACACTGTGATGACCTTTATTATACATTAAGGGACAAGAAATAACTTTATATTATAGTGCGACCTTCACAAAATAAAATAGACCTAGAAAAAAGACTAAAAGGAAATAGAGTATGCCAGGAGAATATTAGGGGCTGTTTTTCCCTAAAAATGTAATGGGTGGGATTTTTCCCCCTATTTCATATTTCTCTTCTCTAGTCTCCAGCATTCATACAATGAAACAAACTCGTACAATGTTGAAACATTAAAAAAAATTCTATTACTGAAACATTTTTTTCTTATATGTATATACAGATACAGATATATCTTTCTATCTAATATGTTTTAAAAGGAAACTCAGAGATGTGAACAAAATTCCCAGTAAAAGCAATAACAACAGTCTTTATGCCCTTCTCACATTTGGAAATGTGAGCTCTCCACAGACAAGCTGTATATCTTTAATAATTTATTTTAAATCACACAGGACTCAGCTTAGTGAAATATACCGAGTGGTTGTTAATAAGTGATTGAATATATGTATACAAACATGACAACACAAGAATGAACAAGTATTTGTGGTATAGACCTGATAGAGTCCTAGTGTAAAGGATTCTTATAGCTTGCCTGTCACAGGGAGCTATTAGTCCAAAGGGGTGTGTTTAGAAAAGGGGTAGATTTTGCATTCATCCTCTAGTCTTTTTAGATTGAAACAGTCCTGTGTCGGCCCCCTCCCTGCCTCTGACCCACAGATTGAGGAGGTGACACGATGAGATATCGAAGACCTGAAAGGACCAGCCAGGGGACTCAAGGCGTAACAGCTCAAGAGTGATGCTGAGAGAGCACCTCTCACATTTATTGATCAAATGGTTGCTAACAACAATAGAATTCTGCATAGGGAACTCAATACACAATCATTAATCAACTCCAAGCCTAATTCTCAACAGTCTCCAATCTTCTGGAGCAGAACGAACAAGTTCTAACGTAGTGAACGCGTTCTTACATGGTGAACAATGCAAGGGCAGTCATATCACAGAAACTGATTCGGTTACTATCAACAATCAGGTCAAATATGATTATTCATTTGATTTTTACACTTGCATTATAAGTGAATCCCACAGTCCTGTTCTTATAGAAATGAAAATATTTTCTAAGATTTTTGTAAGGTTTATAATTCAATGCAGAATATATGTGCACAGATAAGAACTTTTTCTAATGTTGAACCTTTAAATGGCTGCTTAAGGCAGAACCGATCACTGAAATTTTCTATGTCACTAACACATGCAGTGATAGCAAAGTAAATAAAAAGAGAAAAATAAAACTTGAAATGACCTATAATTTTAATAGACTGCCAGCATGCAGGATATGAATTTTCTTATTAAACTGGTAATAATGACCAACACACGTGCTGCCTTCTTTCAGCTGATGACAAGGTCATTCCAAAGAGGTCAGGAAAAAATGGAATAAATTCCTCAGTGGATTAGATTTTCTTCGCCTCATGGTCACAGATTTACCTAGTTTGTACACTAACAAACAAATGCCACGAGGCACAAGAAGAATCAAGTAAAAATATATGATAGATTTGTACTCTTTCCTACCACTGAATAACAGTCCAGATTACTAAGCAACCAGTGTCTTACGCAGGATGATAGATGATATGGGGAATTCAAAACCAATTTTAAAACGATGGACTCTTGTTTCTGATGCATGTCTTACTGCATTGAGTAGAAGTTATAGTCAATGTCTAAAAAATAATAATATTACTGTTGAATTGGCAAATATCAAAATTTTGATCCACAATTTCTTTTTTTCTTAGTCTAATGCTTTTATTGTTTTAATAACATAGGCTGATCACAATTTCTTGATGAGAAAAAAGAACCCTCATGTATTACTAGTGTTAAGTATAAACGGATGGCATTAAATCTCTGTGGCATAATCTATTTGATTTAAAATGCACACAGCTTTTGACAGCAATTCTATGTATTTTTTGTACAGATATAAATCCATGTGTGAAATTATACACACACACAAACACACATGAATATTTACTACAGCAGTGTTATAGTCTGAATATGTCCCACCAAATTCATACGTTAAAACCTACCCCTCAAGATGATGGTATTTGGGGTGGGGCTTTGAGGAATGATTAGGTCATGAGGATAGAGCTCTCATGAAAGGGACTCTGTCCTTATAAAAGAAGTCAGAGAGAGCTCTCTTGCCCTTTCTGCACATGAGGATATACAAATTCTGCAATCCAGAAGGGGGCCCTGATCAAACCACATGGGCACCCAGATCTCTAACTTCCAGCCTCCAAAACTGTAAGAAATAAATTTCTGTTATTTATAAGCTACCCAGACTGTGGTATTTTGTTATAGTTACCCAAATGGACTGAAACAAGCAGTTTTATAATAAAATATTGAAAACCACTGAAATATCTATTAATACAGGATTAATTAATACAGTATAGCATCTCCTTTCAATGGGACACTACGCAGTCATAAGAAGAGTGAGGGACCGCTGTGTATTATTACAGATGTAAGATACATTAAAAAGGATGGAAGCAGAATCTCCAAATTGTACAAATAAAAAGAATATGGATGCTCACCTAGACTCCATGAATACCTCTAAAGTTATGCAAGGAACTGGTAATGAGAGGATTCCCTGGAGAGAGGAACAGAGCAGGGGGAACAGCAGAAACAGAGCTGGGGGAGAAGTCTGTTACTCACAAGAAGCTCTTTAGTAATTGTGACTTCATATCATATGCACATATCCAAAAACCAAATAAAGTTTATACATAACTAAAGTTGTTAGTGATTATTCTATCTTTGTAGTACAAAATAGAGATCAGATCTGTTTTGATAATTTATATGGTATAGCATATAAACACTGTAGGAATGAATACCTGAAGAAATACTTCACCTCAGCAAAATTTTTTGGCACATATTATGTGACAGACTCTTTACATACTAAGAATGCTAGAGAAGTGGTAGGTCTTCATGGGGAGCTATGAATATTCCAGGAAGTGAGATAACACAAAAGAAGGGACAGCTCTAAATTAAGGATTTCTCAGTAGCATACAATATGTCTACTATGGAAAATAGGCTACTCTTTATTATTATAGAATTTGAACTATCCATAGAAATATTTTTAAAGCATTTAAGTTTTTCATCCATAAGTTTTTATTAATTCCAAATGACTGCATAAATGGAAGCATATTTATTATTTTTATATCTCCTTCCTTCTCTTTACCAAATATTCATAAACATAAGATTTATCATCATGATGTGATATAAGAGCTTATGTTAAATAAGTTCACAATATAATAAGACCAGAAGTAAATTATTTCACACCAAAATTGATGGCAATTTACCAGCATAGTAGTACTTTATGAGTGAGAAATTAATCAGTAGGAATAACATTACTACTTTTTTTTAAGAGTACAAGACTAAAAGTTGAATGGTGTAAAATATTGTCAGACATTGTTAGACATTAAGTTCATTACTAATTAAAATTCTTCTACACCTGGCTATATGGATCAGTGCTGAAATATAAATGGACTTAGTCTAGTTAAGAATTTCTCTATGGTTCTTCATAGATGTGTGGTTTTAAACAATGTGATAAACTGAAAATCATTATTTTAAACATGCCAATTATCGGCATAACAGGTAAATGTCTTAGGCACATTATTGATAAGAAATGTCAAGAAATGCCTGTTTTCATTTCTTCAATACTTTCAGTTTGCAAAATGGAAAAAGTAATAACTGGACTGATATTTTTCAGGTAGTATTTAATGAGTTATGCAGTTTATGAGTTATGAGTATTTAATAAGGGCTATGTTGGATGCTAAGTGAATAACACTAACAAATTTCTTGTCCTAAAGGAGCTGCCATTCCAGTGGGCAAGTCGAACAATAAATAAGGAAATTAAAAATATGGTCAAATAGTATGTTGTGGTAAGTGCTGTGAAGGAAAAAGAGAAGGTGATAGCAAAACAGAAAAAGAAGTGAGGATGTGCAATGTATTTTAAATAGTAAAATAAGTCATATCTGAGAAGGGGCTATCTGAACTGAAACCTGAAGAATGGGAACTTGACCTAGAAGCTTTATGGCCAAGACGTAAAGTGCCACGAAGAGACTGGAGATGTAGGGAAGGGCAGATCATGCCAGAACTTGGGTTTTCTTTGAGATACAAAACAAAGTCAATGAGGCCCTGAGAATGGAGGTACTGTGATTGGGTTTATGTCTTTAACGCACTGTGCCTGGCTGCACTTTGGGAGTGGGCTGGATGGGGCAAGAAGGGAAGCAAGGAGAGCGGCAGGGAGGTTCTTACAGGGATTTGGACAAGGTGTGACAGTGGCTTGATGAGAGTGGGGGCCAGGGAAATTGAAAGTTCTGAATGTAATTTGTCCAGGGTTTGCTTATGCATATGATGCAGAGATAGTGAACAAGAGACAGAAATCAGGCAAGACTCCTAGATGTCTACTTGAGCAAATAGGTGAATGGTAGTGGTATTTACAAACATTGGGACAACTGGGTTTTGAGAGCAGAGTGTAGTCAACTATTATATCTGAGATGTGTGAAGTTTGAAGTGCTGTGAAACAACCAGTGAAGATTTCCATAGGATGGATATACTAAGAGGATAAGGTTGAGATGTAGATAATATTGCAGAACCATTTAACATGGTGATTCTAATAATCGGCTGTCTAAAACCAGGCTGATATGCCTGTCTTCCTAACTACAATGTGAACCACTTGAGACTGGTATATTTCTCATTCATCATTGTTTCCCAAATGTCTGATATTTATTATTGAACAAAAATATGCGTGCATGAATGAATACTATGAGCTTAAATCCCAGGCTTGAGCATGCACATCTGATTGTACCAGATAAGAATTAGTAACCTTTAACTAAGCATTTAACCTTTTTTTTTTATGCTGCCAAACAGCTGTGTCAACTCCTAAAAGTGAAGTTAAGATCTGGAAAATTTTTTAAGAGTCACCTAATAAAATTCCTCTTTTCACAGGTCAGGAATCTGGGGCCCAGACAAAGAGTTAATCAAGGTTGTGGTGATTAGTATCAGAACTGGAACCAGAGATTTCTTACTCCATAGCTAGTGACTATCCTACTTCTTTATATCTTCCTGGTCAAAGTCCATTTAAAAGGGTTCCACCAGCTTGCATTGTACAGATATAACTAAAATTTTCACAGAAGGTCACAACATTGCTTCAATTACAAACTTGCTTATGAAATAAATTCTCAAAAATAACAAAATGGGGAATTACTAACACATCACTTTTTAATTTACCCTCTCAAGACTTCATAAACTAAAGAGAAGAACACCCACATACACATTAAATGACTAAATGTTCTTTGGTTTCCAAGGAATTCTCTCCAGCCTGAGAGCAGAGACATTTATGATGGAAGATGAAGTCACTTTTAAAAAGAAAACATTGGTTCTTTTGAATATATGGAAAAGCAAGTGTGTGTCAATATATGGCTGAGTCAGTCAGACCACAGTGACCATACTAGAATACTCTGTGTTCTCAGACTTCTGAATACCTATTAAACTTTCCCATAATAAGACAATGCCTAAATAACAACAATTATAAAAATTTGTACAATGTAAACATTGCCGCACTTGAGAGGCACACCACAGGTTGCTTATTTCCAGCACAGGGCTGATGAACTCTGTGTCACTACATAAATACAACTCTTTAATCTCATGTTCTCATTTCTAGAAAGCTTTAAGATACCCAATTCTTCCTTCAGGGAGTAAAAACACAACGTAATTGGAAAGTCCATGCATGCTTACCACACACTCAGAGATAACTAAGCTTTAGAATATTGCCATCGTGGAGCGTTCTTTCAACTGTGCTAGACATAGTTTAAGAAAACATGCCCCCTCAAGCTAAGCTGACTGACTCTATACCGCCTATAAATTCAGACATCTATGGCACATCTAGAAGGGTAGTCTATTGGTAGGTGGCAACAAGGAGACTCTTGTGAAAGAATTAATCCGAAGGGGATAGAGTGCAGATATACAAGGGTGGTCCAAGAATATTAGCACCACCATAAACTCAAAATCTCCAACCTCAACTTGGAACTACAAGGTGGCAGGAATCCTATGCTGTTTCCCTATGCAGAATTCATTCCCCTACACCACAATGACCATTGCAAACCCTGCCCTCCTAAAGCCTCTAAACCCCTCCTCTTTCCCTTTGTCTCCTCAGGTGGCTTCACTGCCCCCCCTCAGAAAGAGGTTAGAAGCAATCAGATAGAGAAACCTTCACTTCCCCACTGTCAACATCTGTAAACTAACTGACATCCACAGTCATCCTTCCCCTTTACTGGTCTTCCAGGAGAAATGACATTCTCTTCCTATTCATTTGTCAATTAATTCAATAATAAATCATTGTTGAATTGTTTGGATTTCAACTCCCAAAGTTTTGGGGAAACTCACCCACTGGTTATTTCTTTTTCCACTATCTTCAGCTTGTACATATTGAGTTCTTCTCAGCAGCCTTTAAACATGTGAAAATTTGCCTCGTCTTAAAGAAACAAATATATGAAAAACAAAATTATTCCTTTCCTGCTGCCTCCCTAATCCCCAGCTCCTACCTATTTTTGTCCTTTTCTTCTCAAACTATGCAAATAAGGTGTCTATACACCTTGTTCATCTCCACTTCCACTCCTCCACTTACTTCTCAAAAGGCTTTTAGAAATGATTACCAACCATTCTTCTGAAAATGCTGTTCAATTATCAATGACTTGTATGTAGCAAAATCCAACAGATACTTTTCATATCTTCTCTTGATTAAAGTATCATCAGCAATCACAATTGGCAGCCACCCCCTTTTTCTGGAAATAATGTGTTCTCTCGGTTTTCCCGCCTCCATATTCTCTAGGGCCTCTCCTTCTCAGCTTCCATGACTAGCAAGACAGTCTAGTGCCCCTTAGAGCACAGTCCTAGGCCATATTTATTTTCTTCTCATCCCGTGAACTCTATTTTATCAATTCCATTTACTCTTACAAATCTGATTACCTCCCACCATATAAGCTGGTGACTCTCAAACTTTATCTCCATTTCAGAGTTCTCTGTTGACCTTGGACCCATTTCCTATACATCGCTTACTTCTCTATTGGAGGAAGCAACCCAAAGTGATTTTTAAAGAACTGGATGTATCACCCCCACCCATTCCCAAAGCTGTTACCACAATCTTTGTCCCCCACATCAATAAACAGAAGCAGAAGTGATTTTGAGTTACTCAAGGCAGAAACTTGACAATCACTCAACTCCTGTTCATCCCTCATAGCCCAACACCAGACACCAAACCTGCTTTCTAAATAGCTCCAGTATCTGCTTTTCTCCCTAATTGAAGTACAATCATTATTCAACTGCTCCTCTGTAATAGCTTTGTAACTGGTCTACCCGTGTGATTGCATTCTCAATTTTGTAACCAGACCGAGCTTTTAAAATGCAATTTCCCCTGTATATCTCCCTGCTTAGAAGTTTTCAATGTTTTTACATCTTTGCTACACATACTTGCTTCCATAAATAATATATACTGCTTTATGTTTTCCAATTTTTCATACATGAAATACATGCTACACATTCTTTTGAAATTGGCCTTTTTAACTAAACATCTTGTTTTTTAATGTTATCCTCATCCATTCCTAGGCTGTAGGGCATTTTTCCATCTGATGAATAGGGTTGCATTGTATGACTAAATGAGGAATTTTTATTCATCCCTCTATAGAGGGCTATTATGTTAATCCTACTTTTTCACTGCAGTGAACAATGCTGTGATTAAATTTCTTGGAAATGTCTCTTGGGCACACATGTGAGAGTTTCTTTAAAATAGACACCTAGAAGACAAACTGCCGAGTCACGGGGGTTGCACATTTTGATCTTCATTAGGTACATGATCAGTGCATAGGAATGATATACTCCGACTTTAGGAGGGTGATTATCTCGAAAGAAAAGGAAGGAGAGAGGAAAAGGATGTGGGTTTGGGATTTTAGCTGAAATTCAATATTTTATTTCTTAAAAAAATGTGAAGCAAATGCAAAACTACCAGGTTCAGTGATGACTAAGAGGATGAACAGTATTGCTTTTACATTATTTTATACCTTTAGAATATTTCATGATTTAAAACATTTTAAATAAGGCTTTCAGTGGTTTCTCATTATCTTAGAATAAAGGATGAGCCTTTTGCTGTGACTTGCAAGGCCCCCCTCGATCTGGTTTCCAGTGGTCTTCCCAGCCTCACCGAAGAAGACATACCACTCTTGTCTGATCTTCTCAGACCAAGTTTGCTCTCTGGGCATGGAGGCTCTTCACATACTTGGCCCTCTGCCTGGGGTACCTCTGCTTTTTCCCCCATTTCTCCCCATCCATTTACTTATTTATTTCCTTCTAATCTCTCAGATCTCAGCCTAGATCTTACCATCTTAGGAATCCTTCCCTGACCTTCTGCGACTAATTTCCCCTCAGTCTACCCACACCTAGCACTCCTTGTTTCCCTTTCGCAACAACCCTTACATTTGTAATTATTCACTCAACATCTATCTTTAAACCAAAATTTATTGATTGGTTTACTTATTTGTATCTACCACTCCTATTGCAGTCTAAGTCCCCTTGGGGCAGAAACTGTCTTATCCAAAATACTATCTCCAGCACCCAGCACAATGCCTCGTACACAGGTGTTCAATAGTCACTGGAGGGTGTAAGTGTCAGAGTAATGTTTGTGAATAGTGCTAGCAGGGTGTGCTGGCTTCTCCAGGCCAGCTCCTAACCCCCATTAGACCTATGGAGATTTAGGTTAAGAGGCATGAAATTTTAAGGAATAGTAAAAAAACGAGAGCCACATTAACACCGGTCAATAAAATACTGAGAGCACAGAGCAGCAAACTTGTGGCTCATTTACACACATGTGGTTTGGAATGGTGTTCAGCCAGCCTTCCACAACTGCTGTCACAGTTGATGCAGTATGAACGGGGACTAGACACATAATGGTCTGAGCCACAAGCAGGTCCAACCAAATCTGGAATGAAACACTAAATTTTTGAAGAGCAGGAGGCATCACTGGACCGATGTGAAAAGTGACCAGGAAGGTAGAATGTCATGTCTTCATAAGGAGCTCTACATTAACAAGCCCCGTGAGAGGTGTCAATATATCACAGAGTGAGTAGTGGCAGAGTCACACTATTAGGTACTATTAGTGCCACCTAAAATGCAGAAATGTAGTGTGTGTTACCTTGTCAAGTCGGGGCAGCTCTAAGACAAGGAGAGATCAAGCTTTGTAGACAATCTGTAGCTTTTCATAAAAACATGTTTTCAACTTCGTACCTTAGCAGTTGTTGCAAATGGTCTACACCCTAAGAAAATAGTTATTTATGCTTTCTATACACACAGAGCTGAATAAACACATATAGAAATATCTCTCCCCCCCAAAACTTGATTTCAGTAAAATGAGTTATTTTGTTTACCTGATCCTAAATCACTGAATTGACTGAATTCCCACATTTGGGTACTTGTTGTAGTAATTCTGTTAATTATTTCACTGCCAGAATATCATCTTTAAATATAAAACTGGCATAGATAATGAAAACATAAACCATCTGAAGAAGCAGCTCTGTAAACCAACCATCTCTCTCTTGTTCTTACCCTTGTGCTGTTATAAAACATATTACTTTTCTGCCTTCTTAAGATATTCCTTGGGGCGTATCCTAGATCCCATAATTCACTCAAAAACTAAAGTTATTGTCAAGGAAGCAGTTATGTCCCCAAGAGTTTGATAAATAATTCATTGAATGCATTCATTTTCAGAAGATAGGATCAGCTGTGAACCAGGTTCTTCTTCAAGGCAGTGCAAATATTGCCACAAAATTGAAGAGCTAGTTCAGCATGGACGAATTATTGGGAAAGCTGAGGCAGAAAGACAAATTTTAGTATATAAGCATTGAAGTGGATTGTAAATGCTTATTTACTTGCAAATTTATGGCTGTCTTCCAGAGCAGCATTTGCGACCACAGGCCAGGAGAGGCAGGGAAGAGGCCCCACACTAAGGAGGGAATGGACTTCTGTGGGCCCTACAAGCAGTTCTTGGCACTGCCTCAGGGAAGAAGCAGAACCCCAAAGGGTGATACCCTTACAGAAGGGAGGGGTGTCCTGGATCAGCATTTCACCTATTTCCTCCACTCCAGCTGATGTGTATTCACTTTTTCTCTATACAGCCTTACTGAAAGTCATGGCTACAATTCTGACCATCTGTCATTTAAACAAGCAGAAATGTATTCAATTGAAATTTGTTATGAGGCTTACTATACCTTTCAGCAAAAATAATGGTCATTTGTATGGCTTTGGCACACTGCTGGCATTTTCACTAGGCACTTCCTCTCCTTGTCGCTCCCATCCATCCGCTAAGCTCTGGCATCTACCCAACCTCTGGTTACCCCAGAGACACATGCTGGGGGATCCCACGTGGTCCCTTGAGACTTCACGGGGACTTCCACCTCAGAATTGCTGCTGGGGCGTGGGAACCTTCAGAAACGATAGGAGACCATGTGCCCAGGATACAACGTTACCAGGAGTGACAGTCAAGCGAAATTTTTGCCTCTTTGCTGAACCTAACACAGTGTCTGTCAAAAGAACCTGTTCAATCATTCTTTTCAATATTCTGTGTTTTCTATTTTGAATATGAGCCACATGAGGGAAGAAACTATATCTTTTCTTAGTCACTATGTGCCGGAAACATGGCAGTGATTTAAGAAATATTTGTTGAGTGAATAAATGTTTAGTGGATGAATGGATGGATAGATGAATGGATGCATTGATGGGTGATAGGCACTTTCTCATAGGTCTTTGGGTCTAACAAAGTTCGATATTATTTAAAATCAATTGTCTTGTTACTGGCTGAAATAGTGTTTTTCCCAGAATCGTGTCTGGGAGGCAATGAGGAATGAAACCTGCAGAGGAGAGTACAGAGCAATTAACAAAGATTTTAATGAGAACTGAAAAGGGACCCTGCTGATGAAGAGGAGCTCCTAGAGGGGACTCAGCTAAGGCAGCAGTCTCTAGGGGTTTATATAGCTTCTTGAAAGGAGGAAGTCCCGGCCCAGGGACCTAATAGATAACTGAACTAATGACATCACAACTCACCCCTGATTGGCTGAAAGTACAATGCTTCATTTGTATAGGGCATAACCAATCAGAGCTGAAGTCTAACTGTGCTTTTGAATGGCTGAGCTGGATTGGAGCTTTTTGAAACTTAAAAGGGCCTTGAAACTCTATCTGCCTGCATTCCATCATCATCTGCCTCAATCTCAATATCCCTATCAAATGGCATTAAAGATGCATGCTACTCCCAGAGAGACAAAGAAAGCCTGTTTACCTTCGCTTTGACTCCACTAGGTACAGTTAGAGATATAAAAGGAAGGAAGGACTTTTAGGAATTATGTGTTTATTAAACTCACTAGGACTCCTAAGCTGATTATTTTCATTATGTGATCTCAAATTTTTTTAATTCTAATAAATTAATATGTGAGCACATTGTTAAAGCAGAAGAAAACTATTTGCATTTTCACTGGGATCTTACCTGTCAATCACATCTCTAAGTATAATTACAATAGTGTTTTTAACCAATTTCCAGATGTCATTTTTCCACAGACTACAAAGGGTAGTTAAGGCCTTTCCTAAGTGAGACTATTACAAAGATGCTTAGAAATAATATCTTTTGCAGTGACGGGCGTGTAGGGAAGGGGTGGGCGTCACTCTTGCATCAGGCTTTCATATTCTGTCAGTGGGGCTGCAACATCATTAGCACGGTGTCTTTGAAAATCTAAAACTTAAATTAGCTCCCTTTCAGATGGCTTAGTGCCACAACCATACTAACGTTGTTGGCATTTGGAGGGAAAAGAACTTCTAAGGCATTTTATTTCCCATGAACTTGACGTTACATGTAAACACAATTTTTCTTTTCTTTTCTGATCAGGAGTCCCTGCTAATATTTAAAAATGTGACCCTGTGCTGTGAAATAGCTTTCCTAGTTGAAGAATGGATATAGGTAACATTCCAGGGCAGGCAAGGCCAAAAACATTATTATCATTTTGCCTAATACTAGTCTGAGACAACTAGTGCCATGGAAAGTGTGTGTGGACCTGCACAGGTATATAAACCCTGCCAGAGAACTGCAGAAACACTGAACACCCAACAAGGACCAAAGAAGTGCTAGATTATTAATAATATATCTCTCAGGTTGCTGTTATTTAGGAGACTGGCTATATTAACATGTTGGGTCTTACATTTGTCTGAAGTTCTGGTGAAGATTCTTTCACCTATACAGAGCTGGGGCAATAAAGAATTAGGAAACAACATTCACATTACCACCAGAAAAAAAGAGAAAGAAAACTAAGGGTCTGATGAGACATGGTAAAAGAAGGGATCTGGAAAATGTAGTTTGAACTTGGTGGCTGTTTTTCCTAAAACGAAATACGGAATTTAAGGAAATGTGAGGTTGCACTTTGACCTTCAACACCCCTAGAGTTCCAATACATTGGACAATCTGTCCTCCTAATTTTGATCTTCATCTTTGAGCCTGTAATAGCCTCCCAGAACTTTGTTTTATGCATAAAGTTATTATCCCCCTTTGTATCAGGTCTGTTGTAAATGTTCATTATAATCACTGATGCTTAATTTAGCAGATGGCTGGAAGTGAACAATTCTTCTCAGAGGAATTAAATATGGTTATGTCATTTCCCAAGTTGAATTGAAAGAAGTAATTTGAGATCAAGTAATGTTTCAGTTTCAGTATTAGCTCAAAATCACTGCCATGGATGTTTTCTTTTCTTCACTTCTATAATTTGAATATCTGTGATGAAATAGGTTAGCCTTCCACTTTCTTTTATTTTTGAGCTCTTAATGTTCTTCAATAAAAGAATAAAAATGAAACAATCATTGTACCCACATCCCATGTTTTGCTACATGAATCAGGTGCCCCCAAAAGGGATTTTCCTATTATATTTACACAGCACTGTTCCTTATCTATTGTCAGCAAATACAAGGATAGAAATTATTTCTTACACCAAACTGCTGGTGCATATTAATTCCACCTTCTAAGAATCACTTGCACTGCTCTCAAGATATCGGTGATCAAATATGACTAGCACGAAACAGAGAAGATTTGTCTGAAAAAATTCTCAAAATCTCCTATCTACTCAGAATGCAATCTATTTTTCTTGTTCAATGGATATTCAGTTGGCCAAGGACTGTTTTAACAGGATCACACATTTTGAAAGGCAGAAAGCTAAAAAGGGAGAGATTGCTCATAGTTTCAGATCTGTCTCTAAGTAACAGGGTCACTTCTCTCTACACTCGGGGTTCTTTCCAAAAGGTAGTTTTTCTAAACCCAGATTTCACCCTTCATAAGGGCTTATTCTTATATGCTATTCAGCCTTTCTGAAATTCCAGTTTCTATGCTCTCCCAGCCCCCTACTACTCCTGCTGATCTTTATTTTGGACACCACAGGAAGCAAAGAGAGGATAATATTCGAGGGTATGCATAGATGGATGATTTAGTCAGGAGAGCTCAGGACTATGCCCTTTTGCTGTCATATACAAGCTTTCTTCTGAGGAAGTAAGGCATCTTAATTTCAAATAGAGGAAGTAAGCTTTGCAATTCCTCTGTGAAACCGGCAAATTATATTGAAACAGACATCTTCTCCAGAGTGTTGGGATTGTAACAGAATGCAGTTAGGAGACCTGGGTTTGTATTTCTGTCTACCACTTGCTAGTACATTAGATCCTTCTGTATCAGTGTCCTCTTCACAAGCACAAATTATGTGATTGAAGATTGATGGAGTGTGTGTGTGTGTGTGTGTATATATATATATATATATACACATACATAATAATGTATATATTCCACATGTATATGGAAGTTCTTTATGGATGATAAAAATACTGTTTGTGTTCAATGTTTTTAAAATCATTACTCTCAGTGTCCTCTCCTTTCCCTGCAGAGAAGTTGAGAACAAGGAGTGCTAAGAGACCACCAGCGGGCATGCTTGCGCCTGCCTCACACTGCTCTCACTTCCTGCTTCCCACCTCCGCGCTGCTGGAAGAACATGAGGGAAGAGATGCGCACTGCCCCCTCTGCATGGCCAGCCCAGCACCTCGTGTCCCGGTTGTGACCATGGCAGCTATTGCGTTTGATAAACAGCAGGCAAGCCTGGCTGAGAGAGATGTGCAGCTGGCTTCCCAAGAGAAATGTTCTCTGAGTCTGGCAGAGGGGAAACAGTGTAAGTTTAATAGTCAGATAAACTTATTTTCACAGAATATTTGCTTATCTATCTGGGGCAGTTAGTCCTTGTAATTCTTATAATCTTGGGTCCCTCCTACTGAATTAGAAAGAATTCAACTACCTTTCAGGATTTTGTAGGGGCTGAGAAACAAAGTGGAGTTTCTGACACAGTTTCAGGCACTTAGTGGGTCTTCATTAAGTGGTGCATCCTGTTTTTAGACCACCCCCAATGCTTCTATTTTGGCAGCACCTAAGAAGCCATCAGGACCATTCACTGCAGACCTCACCTCTGCACCAGCAACTCCCCACCTCATCCTCAAAACCCACCATCTTCCCTAGAAAAAGTATTCTTTCTTCCTATAAACAGTGACATTCATTAGAAAAGTTATCCTTTTGTTATAATTACTCATGATCCAAAGTAGTTTCCCAATTAATTATTAGAATTATTATTGTATTTTGCAAAACAGAATGATGGGAGAAAGAGCTAGAGATCTTATGCACTTTTCCTTTACACTGTACTATTTTGGTTTAAGTTTTTGTCTCCAGCTTTGTTTCATTTGAAACTAAGGCAAAGCTTTTCATCTATAGGCCATTCTTTTATGAGGATTTACCATCTTTTACAGTCAGTTTTGCTGTGTTTGCCTTTGTTTTACTTGAGTTCCTCAGTTGTTATACTGGGAATACAATCAGTTGCATGATGCAGACAAATTCTTCCAGTAAATACTGATAAGAGTAATGATTATTAAAATTCCATGCAATAAATGAGTCAATTCAATGAATCAGAGTTTTTGAACTCTATGAAACCTCCAGTTACCTCTGTAGCAATGGTGTGAGCCACCTTAATAGACTCTGGCATTTTTACCCCGTGCTTGGCTGGGGCCAGATTCTGGTTCAGGGCTCCTCGCTCTGGCTTTTGGTTCTCCCACCGTTGCTTAGACTTGGTGGCTGAGAGGGCTGACTCAGCTTGGGTCTTCCAGCTTTCCGAGCCTTGGCTGAAACACACACCTAGAGCCTTCCCCTTCTTTCTCCCTGAGGATCCATTTCTCTCCTGGATCCAGACCTAGCCCCAGTCTCAGAACCCTGCTCCTCACCTGGTGGAGAACTGCTCAACGCTAGGCTGTTATCCTCCATTCGTCGACATGTTTCCCCATAGCTGGGATGATTTTAGCCATGTCTCTCCACCATCACAGGGTCTCCTCATGGCAGCAAACATTGAATGACACAAAACACACTTTTCTTAAATCCAGGAGGTCAGAGGGTAAAGAATGTGGCCATAAGTGACATAAAAGTCTTGTTTATATGAGCAGTAACTTTAACACAGACACAGTAGACATGGCTGACCACTTGACCACAGCACCAAGGATCATCTTGAATTCACTAGAAAAGGTGAAGGATATTGTACCACTTATCTTTCCTCTCAAATGCCCGTGATCCCCATTCCTGCTCTTCTGCCTTCTCTGTCTCTACGCACCTAGGACTACATGGGACGTTCCCTAAGATCTGTTGACAGAGGAAGAGAAGATGGGGTCCTGGCCTGCAGATGGTTCTGCAAAGCATGCAGGCACCTCCTGAAAGTGGAGTGCTGCAGAACTACAGCCCATCTCCTGAGCAGCCTGGAAGAACAGTGGTGAAGGGAAATCCTTCCTGGGCCAAATGTCAGGCAGGGTACCTGTATACCTACTTTGCTTAGGAGGAGAAATAGTCAGATATGCAATTATATACCAACTTATGGACACTGGCCAGTGGTTGGCTGGAAGGTCAGGGACTTGGAAGGAACATGATTTGAAAGTTGATGACAAGGAAATCTGGGGAAGAGATATGTGGACAGACCTCTCTGAGTGGGCCCCCAAAGTGAAGATATTTGTGTCCCATGTGAATGTGAATCCCTTCAGCAGAGGAGGATTTTAACATTAAGTGACAAGGATGACCTGTTCTGTGGATACCAGTAAACCTGCTTCCCCAGACACCCCTGTCCGAGCCCAGCAGGCTCATGAACAAAGTGGCTGTGGTGACGAGGTGAAGGTAATGTGTGGCCCCAGTGGCACGGACGTCCACTCGCCAAGGCCGACCTGGCTTCAACCTGAATGTCCAATCTGCCAGCAGCAGAGGCCAGTACTGAGTCCCCAGTATGGGACCTTTCCCTTGGGTGATCAGCCAGCTGCCTGGTGGCAGGTTGGTTACACTGGACCACTTCCATCACAAAAGGGGTAGTGTTTCATCCTTACTGAGCTAGACACTTACTCTGGATATGAATTTGCCTTCTTTGCAATGCTTCTGCCAAAATCACCATCCCTTGACTTACAGAATGCCTATCCAGTGTCTCGATATTCCACACATCATTACTTCTGATCACGGAATTCACTTTACAGCAAATTAAGTATGGCAATGGACCGTGCTCATGGACTTCGTGAAGCATCTGGTTTGAGAGTTGTCTTTGGAAGACTCAGTTACAGCAGCAACTAGGCGGCAGTGCCCGCAGGGCTGGGACTAGGTTGTCTGGAAGACTGTGTATGCTCAGAATTAGCATTCAGTATATGATGTTGTCTCTCCCATAGGCAGGATTCACAGGTCCAGGAGTCAAGGTGTAGAAATGGGAAGTACAACATTCATTATTACCTCTAGTAAAAAAAATGTGCTTCCTTGTTTTTGTCTTTATGCTCTTCTGGCCTAAATGCTTTAGTTTCAGAGGGAGGAACACCTTCACCAGGAGATACAACAATGACTCCATTAAGCTGGAAGTTAGGACAGCCGTGTTAAACTTCCCATGCCTCTGAATCAACAAGTAAAGCAGGCTGCCTGGGGTGGCTGATCCTGCCTATCAAGGGGACACTGGACAACTGCTCCACAGTGGAGGTAAGAAGAGCATGTCTGGAACACAGGAGATCCCACAGCCTGTCTCTCAGTATTACCATGCCCTGTGATTAAGGTCGATGAAAAATTGCAACCCCCCAATTCAGGCAGGACTACTAGCGGCCCAGATCCTTCAGGAAGGAAGGTTTGGGTCATCCCAGCCCATAAAGATGAGAACCAACTAAGGTACCCGGAGGCAAAGGGAATACCAAATAGGTGAGCAAAGAAGGTAGTTATAAATACCACCTAGGACCCCATGAATAGTTACAGAAACAAGGACACTAATTGTCATGAGTATCTCCTCATTTTGTTATGAATATGTTGTGTGTGTGTTTTCTTCCCTTTTTTCCTCCTTATTATGTAACATAAGACATACGGATTTACATCATAGTATTTAAGTGTTGTTAATTTACATCACAGCGTTTTAAGGGCTCTTACAGGACATCAGAGGGGAAGAGTGACCATCAGCCCAGGCTGTCACCTCCTCTTGCAGAGAAGCCGTTAGTGTGTGTTTGTGTTTGTTTGCAGGACTGCATCAGGTTCAGGGAGACTGTGACTTTGTTATTGCTTTGGGGGTTCAGTACGTTTTAAGGACGTGCAAATGAGGGCCAAGTGAACAAGGACTCGTGATGATTGATTTGCTGTGTCAACCTGACTGGGCCATTGGGTGCCCAAACATTTGGTCAGATGTTATTCTGAGTGTGTCTGGAGGACACACACTGTGGGTATTTAACTGGAGGAGACAAACATTTGCCTTGGTAGACTGAGTAAAGCAGAGTGCCCTTCCCAAACACTCTGGGTTGGCCTCATCCAATCCATTGAAGGCTTGAGTAAATCAAAAGGCTGAGTGAAGGGGAGTTGCTCTCTCCGCCTCTCTTCAGGCTGGGACGCCAGTCCTCTCCTGCCTTGGACTCATACTTAGACCAGAACTTAGACGCACTGGCTCTCCAGGTTCTCCAGCCACTCCTGGGACTTCTCAGCCTTCATAATCTCATGAGCCAAATCCTAAAAATAAACCTTTCTTTCTTTCTCTTTCTATATATCTCCTACTGGTTCTGGTTCTGGTTCTCTGGAGAAGCTGCACTTATATACCTGCTTGGCACATAATCACTATTTGTCATTACACAATTATTTGTGAGATGATTTATGGTCTGACTACATGTCCCCCGAGTGTAGGACTAGTAATAATAGCTATTATTATTAAATTGTAATAATTGCAAAGTCATGCATAACAACAACAATAATAGCCAACCCTTGTTTTGCACTTAAAATATCCCAGCACTGTTTTAAGGACTTTATGTGTATTAATTCATGCAATCCTTATCCGTTAAGAGTTAGATACTATTATGAGTTAGATACTATTATCTATATAGTATCCCTATGAGTTAGATACTATTATGATCCCAATTTACTAATAAGGTAACAGAGGCACAGAGAGGTTAATTGATATGCTCAAAGTTTTTACACAGCACATACTATAGCCAGAACTTGAAACCTAGTACGCTGGACCTAGATCTCCTTTATGCAAACTGCATCTTTTGTTATTATGTTTTGGAATCCCATAATAGAGGGCAGTGATTTTCTTTATACTTCATGTCTTGCAGCCAGAGCCTCAGAGAAGCAGCTTGGAGGTACGGTATTAAGACAGTAGTAAGTGTATCCTGGAATGAGACCTACTGGTTATGGGTCCCCATCCTTAACTCAGTTGCTTTTAACTGTGTGATTTGGGGCAAGTTACTTACCCTCACTTATGCGTGTGGTTTTTCATCTGTGAATTGGGAATGACAACAGGATTATTTTTAGGATTAAATAAGTCAGTACTTGTAAAGGTCTTAGAATCGTATTTGGCATTTAGTAAGTACTCAATAAATGCTAACTCTTGTGTGATGCTGGTTTTATTCATCACTTTATCCCCATCACCCAGGTAAAGCATGTGATAGGCATTCAATAAAAATCTGTTAATTTAAAGAAAGTATTTGTTGTGTTCCACATTATCTTCTTTCATCTGACAGCTGTGCTTCCTACTTTCCTTCCATTCATTCTTCCTCACCTACAATGTATGATAGACTGTGCTAGATCCTGGAATGAGAGATGAATGAGACATTGTCCTTAAGGCAGCAGAGCTGAGAACATAAACTGACATAATACACGCGACAGGGTGTAATGGGCAGAAAAACGTTCTAGCCTAAACAGGTCACGAAAACAGACGGTGGAACATCTAACTCGGTGGACGGGAAGGGCGGGGGTGAGGGTGCTACTACGAACCCCAAAGTAGACAACCTTCTGCTGGGATCTGTTCGTAGTGACAGAAACCATTTCTCATAACCATTTCCCAAATACCAAGATCCTGCTGCTGGGACACCTGCTGGTCAGGATGAGCAAAGCCAGTGCGACTTTCCCCACAGAGAGATCAGACAGCTACCGACTTACTGTCTTTTGAAAGAACGCCAGGAGGGGTACTGCAGCCCCCACCACTGAGACCGAATAGGTTCCATGCCTAAAGGAAAGAAAAGAAGAGAACATGTCAGAAAGGTAGGCATTTGCCTGCAAGTGACTGAATGTCCAGTGAACACTGCCTTACAGATGGGGTAATCCTCTCATACAAGGGCAAGTCTGGCAGTAAGCAGGTATTGGCCTTGGTTCAGCTGCTTAACAATTTTATCAAGAATTCAGGTCCCTTCCTTTCCTCTGGGCTGCTGGCTTTTACTTTTATGCTCATCACCCCATGGTTGCAAGATGACTGCTCCCACATCCAGATCTCACTTTTATATTCAAGACCTGAAGGGGTGTTAGGATGCCAGCCTTTTATGCAGAAAGTAAAGCCTTTCCAGATTCTCCCCAGCTGACTGCTTGCGTTTCATTGTCACATGGGCACTGCCAGCTGGAAGGAAGCCTGGAAAAGCAGGAGACAGGACTAACACGACTGGCTTAGACTGGGGGTCGGCAGACTCTCTCTCGCAGGCCCGATAGTAAATATTTCAGACTTTGCAGCTCACATGGACTCTGTTGGAATCACTCAATTCTGCCATTCTGGCACAAAAGCTGCCATAGACAGTACATAAGTGTCTAAAGGTTGCTGTATTCCAATAATACTTTATTTATGGACACTGAAATTTGATATGACTCTCACGTTATAAAATATTATTCTTCTTTTAATTTTTTCAACCATTCAGACACATACAAACCAATCTGAGTTTTCAGACCATATAAAAAACAGATGGCAGGCCTGACTTGGCCCACAAGCGTGTCGCTGCCAACCTCTGGCTTGGACCAGTGACAATATGGGCAGCTGGGTCTGGGCACAAGGGACAAGAGAGCTGGTGTTCTGATGGTTGTCTCTAAGGGAGAAGTGAATACTGGATAGGCAACTAACAATACTGCAATTCAGAGTAAGTCTAGTTTTCTCCATGAATAGTATTCATATAAAGTATTTGGTGTATGATCAGGGCATAAAATTTTAGTTCCTTTTTCTTTCCTCCACTTTAATCTAGAATCCTTTCTTATTGATAAAGGGCTTTTTTTTCCTGCTGCATGAGAGACTCTGGTTCTTAAGTAATTAATATTAGGAAAGCCTTTTGGAAGGGCATCTATTTTTCAACCAGTATGGGATTGATTACCTCCTGTTGCTACACTTTGGAAGACTGGAGAGTCCTAAAACTATGAATTAGAAACTCTTTCCAAGTTTCATCATACATGTTTCACAGTTTTCTTCCTGGGCTTCCAGTGGTGAGGGAAATGTAAATGAAAACCTAGCATAAAAAAAAGATATATTTTGCATCCTGTTTTGGCCCAATCTCATTATACATTCTCCACTTACAAAAAAGAGAGAGAGAGAGAGAGAGAGATTTGTAGCAAACAAACAAAAAAAAAACAGGCTCCCTCTTTATGCACTGAATCACAAAGGCAATTTCCTTGATAGCTTACTTACAGGAATACCTCTTACGTGTCCCCAACAGTATCATGAGTTGTTTACTCAGAGGTTATGTGTGAATGAGAGGTTTTTGATGTTAATCAAGTAATTTGCTAACATTGCTGGGAAAAGGAAATGTTAACTTTATCCTGAAAAATGAAACAGCCCATTAATCAAATTCACTCTATTGAAGACAATTATAGGGAGAGAGAGAGCAAATAGACCTTTCAAATTAGAAATTCCTAAGCTGATCAAACTTTTAATCAGGTTTGGCATAGACTTCTACATAGAAAATGATCAAATAAACTCACTTTATTCACCTTACAAATTACATACATCAGGTATTTATGGATTCAAAGTTTTTATTAACTTAAAAAAATCTTACTGAATGTACCAAATCAAGAGCAAAATTCTGGCATATGGACTATTTTGTTGGTGCCCATTTATTATCTCCAGTTAAAGTCAAAAGGTCAAATAGACTATGCATGTTCTTAACATCTGTCTCATTTTTTGGTTCCCTCAGCAGCACACCCTTTGTAGGTTTGAGACTTGGTTTCCATCAATCAAGATTAAATTCCTTAGTAGGAGGAATTTAAAATTATTTGTATAAACATAGTTGAATGGGATAAGATTGCAAGATAAGGGACATGAAAAATAATCACTCTGAGGCAATATGGTGCATAAGGATGGGGCGGTGGGGGGGTCTTTTCCTAGCATGATGAATTACAAAAGTCCATTAGGCAAACACCAACAGAGAGTTAAGCTTTAACAACATTAAAGCTACTTGAGAGAGAAAAGAAAATATTTCACAATATTTTATTTCCCCAATTCACTTACAAACTTTATTGTTATTAAATTAAAAAAAAATTAAATGGTATATTTGCCATCAGGGAAATGCACATAATGAGATACCACTTCACACCCACTATGGTGGGTATAATCAAAAAAAGCAGTAAATATCAAGGGTTGGTGAGGACGTGGAGAAATTGGAACTCTTAATACATTGATGGTGGGAATGTAAAATGGTTCGGCCACTGTGGAAAACAGTTTGACTGTCGTTCAAATAATTAAATGTGGAATTACCCTAGACCCAGCAATTCTACTCCTAGGTATCTACCCCAAATAATTGAAAACCGTGTTCATGCAAAAACTTGTACACAGATGTTCATAGCAGCACTATTCATAATCTCCAGGGTGGAAACTTAATTTTTAAAACAATGGTATGATAGGCATTTTAGTGCTAAAGAAATTTGAAAATACTTGAAAACATTTCCAATGCATCTTCAGAAGACCACGTAGTGGAGGAAACAAAAAAACATTAACAGCCGCTATCAGAGTCTCCTGTTAAGGGAGGAACTGTCTTTGATTGGAGCAGAAGTCATGCTTAACGGTCTCTCCAAACCCAAGAGAAACAGGAGTGTGGGAACAGTAACACACACTGGAGTGAAGTTTTATCCAAACTGAACAGCAGCTGCCTGCAGAGATGTGGTCCCCAGTTGCAGATATTTTGGCCAGTATGTCAAGAAAAGCCAGAAACCCAGATTTTTTTTTTTTTTTGGTTTGGAAAACTCTAGATTTCTAAATATTTATTCACATTTTTCAAAACATGTGTGGAGGCTAAATCAGCCAGTAGGCTGCCAGTTTTAAAATGCTATTCTAGGAAAACATCTGGATAATCTGTTTTCCATGCAGTAGGACAGGTCTGGGGCCTTTGCATATGAAGGCTACAGGAGTTTTGAGGCTGCAGTCATCACAGCAGAGAGCGGTGTCTGAGGGGGGCTCAGGTCTGTGCCGATAGGTGACCAGCAAGAAAGGCCACTTGTCACAGGTGGCTAGAGGACTTGTAAAATCAAGGATGTTCAATATTCGATTTTAAGTTATTTGATTAAAACCACTCTCCCACCCCAAACCTTTAGAGCTGGTCACATACACAAGTGCGGATAGTTTTGGGGGAAATCAGAAAAGGCAGTGCTCTGCACCTGGCAAAGGACAGAACCACAACAAAAAGGCCACAAGAGAACAGGAGGCTCAGAGCCTCAGGATGTGAGAGGCAGATGTCCACAAAAGCTGGGGAACATCAACCATCCCATAGCAGATGGGATGGCCAAACATTGGGTTGAGCCCAGCTGACGCCTGGATTGCAAGAGAACCCTGCAATAGGTACACTTCAAATAGAAGCAGTTAATACTAAATCGCCAGTACTGACAAAGAAAGATAGATTACAAAGTGATTGGACAAAATCTACATTATTTTTGTCAGCCTACGAATTCTTACAATTGAATGATTCTTTCTTTCCCAATCCTTTCACCATGTAGGGATGTAGTTGGAATAGGTCACCAGTTTTGAATGAAGGTCTTTCAGATGGAAACACTCCTCAGTCCTATCTGATCCTCAGAGACTAAAGGAATAAGGCGCAGGGATGCCCCAGGTGTACTGACTGTGTTTGTTCATGCCCAGCAGTGCCTGCCTCCAGGGTTTAGACTGAAGTTTAAGAATAGGAGAAAGACCTGCCTTCCTAGTGAATGTGATCTTGAGTGAGTCATGTTACCATTCTAAGCTTCTCTTTCTTCCTCATCTGGAGCTTGGATTTGAGGATAATTATGTTTCTCTTGTCAACTTTGCCAAATTGTTTTCAAGAGCTAAATAAAAATATATGAAGTCTTTTCAAAACTGTAAAATGCTCTACATGCAAAAAAAATCACAACAGGGACAAAATCTTGAGAGTGAAAGAATGAGATAAAACTGTTCTTTCAGAATGATATTTATGGGAAGGACACCACTGCCCTCAAATTCCAAGGAGCAAGTAGAATGGAGTTGCCGTGTATGGGGTACAGCGTCACCTGTGGAGCTAATAGAGAATCCATATTATTTGATCATTTGGCTAATATCTCTAAGAAGAAATACATTTAAAACTAAGGTACTTAAAGATTAGTTTGGAGATTTCTCTTATCCTAGAAATGGATACCTACAAATCCACATGTGTCACATCTTCTCTTTATCTGAGTGGTATTTCTGTTCCAGAACAAGGACAGGAGAGGGCCCTGCATAAAGGAGAGATCTGGTAAACCACAGCATCAGCTTGCCTGCGACAGGCATAGAAGAGTGTGAGAAGCGACGAGCCACGGGGTTTATAACAATGTCGTAAGACATGTCTGCCCTCGCCTCCTTTTGACTCTTGCTTGTCTGGATTTAAATCACTTACCTAAGAACAAAAGCTTTGATTTCACTTTATTTCCTCTGTTAATCAAAACATTTAAAATTATGTCTCATCCCTTTTAACGACTTCATTTCCTGGAGGATCAAATGTATAGACCCTTATGTTTGGACTTGTATTTAGTTGTGGGCTTCTCAGCCACACAGTGCGTGTGTGAGTGTGTATGTGTGCATGTGTACAAAAAAGAGAAGATGGACAAGGTTGGTGAAAGTGAATCAAATAGATTAACTAAAAACCATAAATACCTGTAGCAAACGAATTTACTGTTGTTATAATGCAATAGGAAAGTGATGTGCTATTCATACTTTACAAATATTCTCTGGTCCATAAAGAGTTTTATCTAGCTAGTATGCTCCAAAAACCTCTAATTTCCACTGAACAGACCCAGGTAAAATAAATAAGTAAAAGCTAGCCAATTTCTTCACTAAAGATCATATCCAATTTGGTTATGTCTGCTGGGATCTTACACATTGTACCTGTTGCAATAGGCAAATGGACTTTGGGTGGCTCAACTACGATAGCCAAGTCAGAAGAAACCAAATGGTGTCATCAGATGACAGGAATCAATCTTTGGAAACGGTTTAAGCTACCGTAATGCTTCTGTTCACCACCTTTACTTAGACCAGCTATGTTTGGTCAGGTATGATTCATAAGTTTATCCAATAAGAGTTCATGTCATAAACCAGGGACCCAAACTGAATTTAGTGATCTAGGAGTCACAGGGAATCCTATCTACCATGAATGCCATCCATCAAGAGTCCACGATCAAATCTTCCCTGGCAAGCTTTATGTCCTCTACTCCAAATAAGCTCTGGATGGTTCGTGTGGCTGTACAAGATGCAACCTATAGCTTGTGCTTCGACGTTTTACCTCTACACTGGATCCAGTGTGAGTGTGTAGGCTTAGCTATATCGTTAGGCTTTTCCACACTACAGCTTCTTCCTTTGTAAAGTGCAGAGGTCAAATCTAATGTATTCTCTTGCTCTCTGAGGCTACAGTTTTGATTTCTGTGAGTATTACTTTGCGGCTGCCTGAGAAATAGCAGCAAGCTAAGCCATCTTCAGCATCATTCACAGAGCAAAATTTTGGAATAAAAACAACACTATAAATAATTAGTTCTATAAACAGAAGTGATAACAAATTAAACAATAAAGTTCCTTTATAGAAAGAGACAGAATTTACTGCTATAGCAAATTTTATAAATATTGTCAACAGAATAACTGGGAGAGTTAGACCTGATGATATATAATAAAACATAACATTGATGTACTCTTCTAGTTCATATAATGCAAAATTATTCAATTCACTTTTAATAAAATACTATGTATCAGTATCTAAATATTTGGTGGCACTGGACAGATTCCTGTACTTGGAAACATAATTCCAGTGAAATATCCCAAACTGTTATTAAGATAAAGTATAGGCAAAGGCACACTGATAGTAGCCCATTGCAAAGGAAACAAAATATTGAGGTATTAAGCACAGAAACACATTTAAAGTAACACAAAAAGAATTTAAAAAATGACAACTTACAGAGATTAACTAGCTCTATGCAACTTAATAAACTGATGTCTACAGAATTAAAAAGCTAATTATTATTAGAAGCAATACGGCCATTCCCTGCTAAATGACATTAGGAAAAGGGCCCACATTAAAATCTGAGCTCATCACTTGTTTCCACCCTCCATGTGCATACCCTCTCCTCCCTCACCAGTTCTGATTTCCTGGTGAGAAATGACCTTTCACACTGTACAAAAGCACTGTGCAGATGAATAAAAGGCATTTGTATTCTTTTATGATATTTTCAGTATTTTGGAAACAAATTAAATTGCTTGATTCCCAATACATTTCTGAAAACTGTCATTATGGTCTCTAGCTGCTTAATGATATTGCCAAGAGAAAGTTCTTAGAGGAATTACTTCAGCTTCAGTCTTCTAGGATGGAGAAGAAAGACACATGAGGGGAAATTATTACAAAAGGTGTTTCTAGAAGTCTTGAGCTATTACTTGAAATATAGGACTATTCTCTCCATCTGACTGGACAATGGTTGATAGATCTGTCTTAAATGGGTGCTATTCTTCCTGTGAAATCCAAAGGATGTAGGAGACAAATTGAACATATTTCAGATAAGAATGGATAGTCTAGGCTTCAATTAGCTGAACACTTTTCCAGCCTCTCCTGTGACTGTAGTATCTATTCTCTTATTTGTTACACTGTTTTTTCCTACAATACAGATTGTGGGGCAACCAAAAAGAACACAGTCTCAAACTGTTCTAATCAAATCCTCTACTTCTACAAGGGAAGCTTAATCATTACTAATGGCAATTAACAGCCCAGTCCCCACGTGTCTATCCTTCCTCTTTCTACTCTGGTCTTCTTTTGGGGATCTCCCGAACCTCTCCCCTAACACCATTTTAGGTATTATAGTAACTTCTCAGATTCCTAGAGGCATTTTCAAATGACCTCATCAAGTTGTCTCACATATTTGTAACTTTCTCAGTTATTCCAAAATCTCCTTGCTAAACAAAAGCCCTTCTTTCCATTCTTTGGAAATAAACAATTAAATAACACAATAACATCAGAGCAGTTGTAAGAAGTTAGGGAAATGTATTGGGAAACTCAGAAAAAATACTTTTCACAGAAATTTCATGTTAACAAGAACTTTGGTTCTAGCAGTCCTGGGGGTGGGGAGGGATAACCGGAATCTCTGTTGCATAACAACAGCAAAAGGGGTGCCGTGGCAGACAGAATGAGAGCCAACTCAAAGGTATCTCTGACTATATCCTGCAGGAAGACTGCCCAAAATGTAAGGCTAAAGCCCTGGTTTACATGCATCTTTCTCTACTGCAAAACTAAGCATCAGAGTCCACACAACTGCATTGACATTTTGCTTGTTCCTATCTTACAGGATGTGGCAGTTTCCATGCTTAAGCCAAGTTTTCTACCAATACCCCTTCATTAAGCTGAGTTGAGTTTTAAACAGTAGGAAGCAAATTCTATAGCATTGAAAAAAATATTTAAATTTAATGAAAATTCATATTCCAAAGGTACATACAATTGAATTGCAATTGTTAAATTCTTAAATTATGCACAGAAACCCAGTTTTTCCCCCTTGTAATAGAAAAATAAACTAAGACTTAGATGCATTTCTTTTCTTTGAACTGGAAACGTATACTGTGTTACAGTACCATCACTGTGATGAAAATATCAAATGAAAAGAATCACTCAGTCACCAAATCTCAACTTTTTAAAGAGTGATTTTTAAAAATAACAAGCTAATTACGTGGCAGGGGGAATTCCTTGATCACGAATGTGGTTTTCCCAGGGCGAGGCTTATCCATTGGACTCGGGATATGCTGGCCCCTGCAATTTTCCCAAATGTGTGAAACTTGACTGCATAATTCAGTAGTGGGGGACTGCATTCTCACTCTACCCTGAGTAGAAAAAAAAATATCAAGGTGATAATGAGCAAATAATAAGTGTAATTTTCATTTATAATTTACATTCTTCTACTCAATAATGTGTCAGGCTGGAGAAACTGCCAAAAAAGAAAGGCGTGGCCCCTACTTTCACTGGTTTCATAGCACTTCGATGCAAGTTAAAACTGTACCATTAAAAAAATATTCAATTAGGCCATCACTACAAATAGTAATACTTTCTAATAGCTGACATTTCTGTGGCCTACTGTGGAGCTGCCACTAACTAGCTTTGGTATCACTTAACTCAGGGCCTTCTGTTGCTCTGGCAGAAAGTAAATGGGTTTGGCTACATTTTCTGAAACCTTTTCAGTTCTCATAATCTAAATATTTAAGATGCTTCGAACGGCATTGCCTTTTCTTCTGCCTTTGGGCTGCGTAACAAAATACCACCAGCTAGATCAGGAGCCAACATGGCCAAGGGAGAGCCCCCTTCTGGGTGGAATTTTCATCATGTCCTCCTGTAGTAGAAGGGGTGGGAGCTCTCTGGAGCCTCATTTATAAGGGCTTTAATCCCACTTATGAGGGCTCTGCCCTCATGACCTAATCACTCCCTTATTTCCCCACCTCCTATTAGTATCATCCATGGGCATTAGGTCTTCAGCATAATACACTTGGGGAGGAAAGGTACATAAGCATTCACCATAGCACTTCCTCTAATCTTCATGATCATCTGCAGTGAAAGAGGCAGAGAATGTGCCTGTGGAAGACGGAATAGCCAGAGAAATGCCAAGAGGAATGAGAAGCCCCATCCCCAAACTCAGGTTCAGCACTGTGAGCTCATAGGACACGGGAAAGGTCTGCTAGCTTTGTGACGTAGACAGGTTCCTTCCTATCACTGAACCTGGTTTCCTTAACCAGGAACTGGAGCATCACCTCACACACCCACAGGATGTTTAACATAAAATAAAATCCTATAGCTAAATTTTCTCCTGTAATAAATTAGGCAATATATAATTAATTATTAGATAACAATTTTAACAAGACTATTGAATCCTCTGTCAGCTGGCACCTTGTCTAGGACCCAAGGTTCTCTTATCACTGATTCCTGAACATGCCACTCTTAGGTCTCTCAGCAAAACAAAACCTGTGTTCCTCTGGAAACAGATACAGAGAATCAGGGTCTTCTAAATATGGCCATTTCTACTAAATGACCTATGAATTTTTATTCAGTGAGCTGGCATTGCTTGGGATATTTTCTATAGTTCATCATTTAAACAAAACAAAATAAAAACTATGCCATCTTTTCAGAACATGGAAAACCTTTTGTTACTGGCAACCCTTAATATTGTTGCAACTACTAAAAATTAACGATTACATATTATTGATTATACATTAGCTGTGATGTTTCTCTATTTGACTCTCAATCTCTACCTTTTAAAAGCGTCCCTCTGGTTCTATTAAAAATCTAAAACCATGTGCTGTTGCTGTAGAAGATTTAAAAATGGACTATACAACATATTTATTATCAATGCTTTATTGTTGAAAACAAAATTGAAATTCTCTGACACATAAAACAATTATTTCTACAAAAGGAAAGCCTACAAATCTTGATAATTTATACAAATAACAGCGTCTCAAAAAATAAAATTTTAATTTAGTAAACTTGTCTTGTGCTCTACATTTTTAGCACTGTCTGCAAATAATCCACCATAAATCCCTGAGCGGAGACATTTTTTTGACCGTGTTCTTTAGCTCTCCCAGCCCACCCCCCTCGTTGGTCAGTTACTAAGCCCAGCCCTGTAGTGAAAGGTGTCAGGGACATTTAGTTATTAAAGATCCATGCATTTTATGACACAGGACCAATTATTAAAGCTACCTGGGAACTGGGTCAACAGGAAGTGCCTCTACTGTGCAATCAGCGAACCTATTAAGAACCAAGTGTTTAAAAGGAAGAAGAATAACAAAGACATAAAATGTTAAGACTAGCAAGTCATCATAGGTCAATAACTGTTTAAATAAATAAAAATGTTAGACATTGAATTCATCTCTATATCCTTATATTAAATCCCTTATTTATTTATTCATTTACTTATTTACTTTTTTGCAATTGCCAATGTACTAGAAGATAAATACATTTCAACCCATGCTTTTGGTTTGCCTATGGGTTTGTTGTTCTGAAATGTTAAATACCATTCTGAAGACACAGTGATTTAGTTGTAATTTGACTTTTGGCCCGTTGATGAAATGTTCACTAAATAATGTACATATTAGGAGGGCCTTCTTATTAATGCCATCAACAAATCTCTCTCATTACATTTGCCCTTCTCACAAAAACACTAATGTCCTAGGAACAATACTTTGAATTCTTTATCCCACTTTATTCAGATATGCAGCAAAACATAAAATATGGAGAAAACATAATATGATGTGTTTGCATGTCCAGCTTCCCATTAATGGGGAAGCTGACCATATATACATGGAGTGTGAAAGGAAAGGAGAAAAAGATAAATTTCCTTTGCAAAGAGCTGGCTTAATGAATCAAGTTTTGTTACTTTTCTATGGTAGAATAATAAATAAATAAATACGTAGGGCATTGTATAGCTACTTTCCTTATGAAGAAGTTGAAAGGGGACTATTGTTTCAGAGTTAATTTTTAGTAGCAAAGTTCAACTGCAAATTAAAAAATGTTCAATAAGTGTTTTTCTCTACTACATTTATATATATTCTTTTACTTGAGAAATGATTACTGAAGTGGTAACTAACAGGGAATGAAATAAAATACCTAATTTGCCAATGAGAAATAGTTTTTAATTGTGAAAAGCACTTGCTAGAATACCTAGCAGGCACTTGCTAGAAACATGCAGGCTAATGCTATACTCTACTGCAGTTTAAAATAAGCCATTTTTGATGTCTTTTAGGGAAGAGCAAAATCTGATAAACACAATGCCTTAAAAACTTACCAGCATTGCTGTTTAGGAACCTATTAGAAAGTGATTAGCATTTCCTACCAATGCTTTCCAAAATATAAAATCATTAGCAACCATCATTATACACTCCTTTGCTCAGACTTAATTTAACCAGTAACATCTGGGAAGCACAACCTTCCTTCCCTGTTTTCTAATAGCTGCTGGTTACTTATTGGGACTGGAACCCTTTCAAGCTTCTATTTTGATTTCATCCTTACACAAGCATGTGCATTAACCATTACAAGGCAATTTCAAAAGCTGAAGAATTAATACAAAGACTTCTCCTAGGCAGTTTGGGGGAAAATATTGGTGACATTAAAACTAAAACTGCCTGCCTGACATGTATGAGGCCACTCTCACTCCTCCTACATCAGCATGAACCGTGTCAGCTCCTCTCTCTATATCCTTTTCAGAACACAAAAAGCAAACGTCCAAAGGGAGTGAAGACTGACATCCAAATTATAAAACATCGTGTGTATTGGTCAGGAAACGACTGCAGATTCTGAAAGATCCTGACATGGTATTAAAAAAAAAAAGTTTTCTAAGTTGCAGAAACTGATAAGAAGGCTGTCCCAAAGAGGGGAGACAGCAGCGTCAGGATGGCAGCCGGTTTACTGGGATTCTCGCTACACTTGACTCACTCACATTAACACTTGACCTTAATAGTTTCAGGGGCTGAATAGACACTCTTACGTCCTCTCACAGTGTTTAAGGAATAATATAATTTCTAAACTGCTTTCCAAAGTGAACAGAATTTTAAGTCAGGCTCCCCTCCCTCCTAAGAAAGCCAAAAGATCCTGGTTTACAGCCCTACGGGTGACAACTATATCCTTCAGGAGGTTTCCGATGTGCCCCTTTTTGGTGTTAGTGGCCGTGCCAACAGCAGAGTGGATACTCCCGGAGTGGTAGCGACCTCGGGGGCCTCTGCCCCCATGCTGAAGTCCAAATTAGCTCTTGTCATAGCACTACTGGGAAGTTCTGTTCATTATGAAGCCAGCTTTACACTACAGAGAAGGACGGGGTATGGGCCTCCTGGGTCAGGTTTTGGAAGTCTTTAAGCCTTGCTTTTCCATGATATTCCACAGTTTGCGGAGGTTGGACTGCGTGATGACGTCATCGGGCTTGAGCCGCAGCGCCCGCAGGTAGTTGGCCTCGGCCTTCTGGAGGCGGCCGTTGAGGTGCAGAATGGCTCCCAGGTTCATCAGCGCGGCCGGGTACTGGAACCAGAGAGAGGGAGCGAAGTGTTAAGAGGCCGCCTCAAGCTTTTCTTCATGGAAAACAAAACCCTTCGTCCACTTATGTAAATGATTCCCTTATGTCTGTCGGCATTTTATGGAAGCAACTGAACAATTTATACAAACAGACAAAGATAACTAGGAAAGAAAAATAGTTTTCAAACAGCTGCTGTGTACTTTATGTTTTAAATACGGGAGGGCTATCGAGAAACATTTTCTTCTTTAATGAGAAAGCACAGATTATATATGAAGACCTAATAACCTTGTCAGACTGTATTTTTCTGAGAAAAAAAGTCAAAAGTGAAGCAATTTCAAATGGAAAGAGTTACACTTTTTTTTAAATTCAGTACCAAGAAACAAAAAATTAAGTGGGAAAAAGTTGACAAATCTATGTCCATCCTTTTGGTTTCCTCTCCTTAGCAATATTCCAGGCCATTTATGCAAACACAAAGAAGTAAAGTATCTTATAAAATTTTACTGATGTTGCCAGGGTAAAAACCCCACAAAAAAATACAAATGAAATCACTAAAGTCTTTATTTTTGAATGAAACAATTTTTGAACTTCTAATGGTGAATATTTACTATAAGAATAGCAAGATAAAAACCCATCAGAACATATAAAATATGATACAGAAAAATGTAACTTTATAAGAAAAGTTTTGTAATATTTGTTTAAGAGTAGTTAAGTATTCTTAAACATAGAATTTCTGCAATGGTGGTAACTGTAACATGAAGTTATGTGAAAAACAAAGTTAAAAGAAGAGTATGAGTTATGTACCACTAGTTTAATATAAGGGTTTCCATCTCAAAATTCTCAGACTTGACTTAACAACAACAAAAGTCCATGCTAGAGGGCTTGTTACCTATGAATAAGGGCTGTTTTGCCCATGTCCCTGGATCTTTCTGGCTAACAGAGAACAATAATATTTTGGCAGTTAAACAAATGCATATTTTAAATATCAGATAAAACTAAGTGTTATGCTAAGATTATGTTTTCATTTTATATATGGTGTCAACTACTGTCCTGGTAACTCCTGTGATATAGCCTAAAATAATTCACTGTTATTTTTACAATTTAGCGATTTCATAGTGCATGCATTTTTCAGCTGAATTCATGTGACTCCACTCTTTACTGTAAAAACAATTATTTCTGAACCAAAAACAATGCTGGAGAGAGGGCTGAATAGCTCAGAATAAATAAACTGGGGAAAGATGATCAGATTTGGATTTTAAGAGCTCTGGATTTGAGTTCCTGCTCAACTACGGACAGTGACCTCAGTGAGGTTCCCAGACATGCAGTTTTTTCATTTATGAAACATTGAAATAACATCAACTTTTGTGCACATTTGTTAGAAAGATAAAATGAGAAATGAACAAATATAGCCCTGTACATTTACATAATAGACACTAGTAATGTCAAGCTCACTTTTCCTTGTCTCATTTTCTCCTTTCTAATTTTTATTTCTATGGCTACATAATATATCTCTGGATGTATACCAAAATTCTCTAAAGTCTTCAACTACTGGACATTATTTTCCAACTTTGTTACATCCTTCTTTTTCTTTTCCAAAAATAATGTTGCAAATACAAGCTACTCCTGACCTCCAAAAGCCTTTGGTCAGGATGACTCCATACTTATCAAGAAAAATACAGATGGTCAATTTCTAATTTTAAACACCAGTCCAAATAAACATAGCTCTAAATTACATGTGCAGTGAATAGCTCCCCATTGGAAACCTAAAATACCACCACCTACTCGCCTTCCTAAAAGAACATTGTTACCATACCCCGTCCCCCCTTATCATCTTGAGTTTCTTGATGCCTGGACACGTTTATGAATTATGTCCCCTCACAGAGCTTAGAACTGTCAATAAACAGCTACTGCCTTGACAGTGAAGTGTGTCACAGCCTGAATCACTAGAGATGCAAAGTAGATAAAATGTTCAGACTTCCTGCTACCCTGAGTAGAAAGAGAGGAAATGGGGAGGGAGAACTGTGGTTGGAGACCCTTCCTTACTAACCAGAAACAGAAGATGCCCAGTGACAGGGCTGAGGGGAACCAGACGGCTCTGTGGGACAGTCATTACTTTTTGCATTACTTTAGTCATCAAAGGGTGTATAACTAACCATAATTGCAACTCCAGGGGATTATTAGGAACACTCAGAAGTTACAGAGTCACACTCCCTAGGTTCCAGTACCAGCTCGGCCCCAGTGCCCTTGGACAAGCTGAGTCCTCAGTTTCTTCCAGAAATGGGAAGATGAAAGTACTTGCTTCACAGGGCTGCTGTTGTATATACTCTACAAAATCCTGGTCTTTTTCCTCTTCTTTTCTCTCCATCTCCTCACCTCAACAACACAGAACAGAGTCTCCTTGTCAGTGTGCCTGAGTGACCAGCAAATCCAAGCACTGAGGATTTGTGAACTGGTTCTACCTTTACTAGCTTCGTGGTCTTAGTTTAAACCTGGAAGAGACGAATGAAAATAGGTGGTGAAGCAGAGCAAGCCACAGAAATGGGCTTGATTGCTGATACTAAATTGCAGCCTGGGGTTCTTCTGACTTTGCAATACTTTGGAGTGGCCTCCGTGCCATCAAATGGTGAACAAAAAAGAATATTACTCTAAGAAAACACAATTTGAAAGTTAAATCTTTTATCAAAATGAATTCTGAATGCTAATTATAATGGTGTTTTCACAATTACTTTAATCTTGCATTATCCATGCTCGTGTGTCACTCATTAAAAATAATTTTAAAAATTGACATTATGAAGTTTATGTGGGATAACAGATCTTGTGGAAGCTCACATATACTCATTACGTTTCCTAAAGAATAAAAACCCAAGCAAAAACTAAAAATGTGCATATTGAAGAGCATTATTCAGTATTTTTAAGCAGCTATAGATTTCAGATGTAACATTTTGGTTTGAATGTGTCTATCTTACTAAGGTAAAACCAAGTTTTTTTTATTTTAAAAACCTACACACATATTATGCAATACTCCTAAAACATCGCTATAGCTTCTTATTTGAGTGAATGGAAATGGGTGAAATTTATATACTGGTGTGTTCCAATGGGACAAAAGTAATACCTCTCATTCTTTAGGTACCTGCTTTGAAAGTATCAATAGTTATTTTGACATAAACAACTTCATGTATTTGTTGAAATTTTATGAATAAAACTAGACATAGACTACTTCTTTTATAGGGTTGCTTTCTCTCTTGAAAGAAAAGGGTTTTATCTTCCAAGCCTGTGATGTCTCCCCTCTGCAGTGGTGACTAGGGGCAGTTTTCTGGATGACCACTGGGTGGAATGCCTTCGGATCTTCTGGCCCTGCTACACAAATCGTTCTTCAGGGAGCTGCATCAGTAACAACTGGGAACTTGGTAGAAATGCAGAAGTTCAGGTGACAACTGAGTCAGAATCTGAATTTTAACATCCCCAGGTGCTTGGTATGCTCACTGAAATTTGAGAAGTACTGTTCTAGAGGTCATTTTCTGATCTTAGATCTTATAATCTCACAACTTTTTGAGATATGTGTCCTATAGAAGGATCATGTTCCTATAGGACAAAGACGGTCAAATGTCTGTCCTTCTCTAAAGCAGAATTCTTCTGTTTGACCACACAATGATTTAAGGTAGTAAACATGAAAATGAAACTTTATTAACAGAAGCTGTAAACGACAGAAGAAGAGGGAATAAAAAGCCTTTCATAACCAAATTAAGAGCATATAAAGGTTTTCAAACAGACTTAAAGTCGACCCGGCTATGTAACAGAAATGCAGGAAGTCCAGGTAACTGGTGTCTATTTACATCCTGAGGGCGTTGCTCTCTGCCTGCCAAAACTCATGGACTGGAGAACAGAAAACCAACCACGAGGGCTGATGTCTTCCCTTACACACATCTTTTATTAAAGACAGCCAATGACATTTTCAGCATGTTAGCAAAGGCAGTCAGTAGGTTGCAACCCAGTAACATGGAGCTTGTGACCCTGTACAACGAAAGACCCCACCTCCTCCTACTTCACAGACTTGAAAGAAGAAACCAGACCTTTCTCATTTCCTTGAAGGACCCAGATACTCTACATCAGAGGGGCAGATGGACAGCCATACTGAGGCAAGAAATGACATCTTTTTTCAAGTCTCTAGGGAAGTGTGCCTTTATTGTTACTTGACTGTGGACTTTGGCATATTTCTCCACCCCTGGAGGAGAGAAGACAATTAAAGTAACAGATATATATGGGGTAGGATAGAGCACAGCCAGCTTATGCAGGTCTGATTCTAGTCAACACCTTGAGGTTCCCACGGGACCCAACTGAGCTCACAGGGTATCCTGAGCATATAGGGTTGAAAGGTAATATTTGCCTGGCCTTTGGTTATTATGTAGTCTTGGAAAGATAGCTATGGAGGAGGAATAGTAAGACCATGTCGAGATTTAGGAATTCCTGAGAACAGGACTACAATGTAGAACTCTGAATAGAGGGCTTAGGTGAGACCTGGAGGAAGGAAAAGGAGAGCTTGGTGAAGTGTTTTGATTGGGCCGGAGTTGGAAACCACACAGTAACTTGCTCCTCTTATCCCATTAGACCCTGTGACTTCTTCCCTTGAATGAAGGGAAGTCAACAGGCAAGAGAAGCTATGAAAAAGATGGTAGAAATAACTGGCCAATATTTCTAATTTGATAAATATATTCTAATATACTTATTTCCAAGTGTTGCTGAAATTATCCATACCGTATATTTACTCTTGTATTAACTAAGTGCCCTTTAAGAAGAAATGTCCAAAGTTGTCCTTACCCAGCTATTACTCAATTAATATACTATGCATTTTTGGGGTGATTACGATAAGCACCTTCAACTTCTCTTCTGAATATAATTTGCAAACTTAAATGAGTTTGCCCAGTCTGAAGTTTTTAATGGATTCTCACTCTTTTTCAAGTAGTTACCAACTAACTTAATGAAGGCTGCATACTGCCATTCAACTGTACTCAGTGGAAATTGCTTACCCAATTCAATTTACTGGAGCAGTTACTGAACCATGATGCTTAAAAAATAATGACAAAACTTTTCAGAAACTTATTTCAAAAAAAGGGTTTTCATGCACAAATTTAAGATCTCCTTGTATTTATTGTGCTTTGTATGTGGCAAATATTCATTAATAATTACTGAGTTTTTAAGACAATCTGTCGGTCTTATGGAAATAAAGTGTAACATGGACTGAGACAAAGTTTGATACCGTTTTCGCTTCAGTTCCGGTATCACTCTTCCTCTGTTGTCCCTTTGGCATGTTCAGTGGTCTGACGCCAAGCTAGAAACCTGAATAAGTCATCCTTGATTCCTTGCCTTCCGCCATACACACACAGGGACATACAGCCAATTGTTAAGTATTGACAACTTCATGCTAAGATCTCCCTGAAATCGGTCTTCTAATTATACTCTGTCCCTTTCTCCCAACTTGGTTTAAGCCTTAATCATTCTGCCCTGGATTAAGTAAAATTATTTTAACAGAAACTAATAATAAATGAATGGGTGGCTGAGCAGATGGGTGACAGATTAAATGATAAAGACATGAGTAAATACAGTTTTAAAAAATATATTTGAGGCATGTACAAATTTCAGAGAATACGATAAAAACTGTGTGCTTGCCTAACAAATAAAACTTTATATAGACAACTGAAGCCCCCGGATCTCTCACTGTCCTATTCCTGAATTTACCCCCAGGCTCCCACGAAAACCACTATCCTGAAGTTGGTATTTGTCATTCCTTTTATTTTTTGTGTACCCATCACAAATATATAATCTTACATATGGTTTAAATTTTATAAATGTGTCATTATCTGTCATGGGATGCCAACCTGCCAAGCATCCACCTGGAACATGAATTTTTTTATTTTTTTGTCGGGTTTATCCATGTTGATATATGTAAGATTTATTCTTTTACACGAATTCCATTGAATGAGTCCCCATTCCCTTATGGATAGCTGCCATCAGTATTCTTGTGAACATTTCTACACATAGCAACAGGAGAGTTTCTACGAGGGCAGTGGCCACATAAGGCATCTTCAACTTCGCCAGATATTGCCAAATTGCCCTTCAGAGCTGTTTTATCAAACTGCATTGGCATCAACATCTAACAGGGCCTTATTCCACATCCTTAATAACACTTGATATTATCTGACTTTTTAATTTTTGCAAATTGAAAGTTGTAAAACAGCATCTTATTCCATGCTTGATTTATTTTTCCTGATTACTAGAGAGGTTAATAACATTTTCATAAGTTTATTAGCTTTTTATATGTTCTCCTCCATGACCCACCTGTTTTTGAATATTTGGACTGAATAACTCTTGTAAGGGTTGTCACCTACATGGCGACATTTGAAAGGTAATTACACAGAGCTCCCACTGCCTCAGAACAGCCTATAAATAGGACTGTCTAAATAGTTTTCCTGGTCACTTTCCCAAGACGACACCAGATAATTATTTTTTCTAAGACGAAAGAATCTGTTACAGACTGGAAAATCCTTGTTACAGGTTCGCTTTCAGTGTGGGTGAGAGGATGATGACAGAAATCTGGGAGCTGGAGGGTGAGCTGTACAGAGGGACAGGGGATTCCACAGACACGTGGCAGAGGGACTTGGGAAGTCCTGGACCTCGGTATGTGGGGGATGGCTGGCAGTTCCTAACTGGCCAGCTGCACACTAGACTTTTCTCTATGGCCTGCCTTTGTCTTTACTGATTCTGTGCTTTCGAGCTTTCTTCTTAGTTTCTTTTCTCAGAGACAGCAAGAACATTAAATGAACAATGTTTCATATTCTTCTCTTTGCCGCCCTCCCTTCTACCGGCACTGCCTGGGTTAGCAGCTCATTCCACTCCTCAATTCCATCTGCCTCCTAGTGTTCACTCTACCTTCATTCTCTTCCTGCCCCCCATCCATCTTCCACTCAACCATTTGTCTTTCTCAGGCACAAATGAGGCTTTAGAGGGCCAGCCTGTGCCTACAGAAGAGAATCTAGACTCTTCAGCCCAGCACTAAGAAACCCTTTACAACTTGACACTCAGAGTAAGCTCTCAATATACTTTTTGTGTGAGCCACGAGATACTTCCATTTCTGCCATGTGCTTTTCTGAGCATTCATTTCTTATCAGACTACTCCTCTGACAAAGCCCTTCCATTTTCTTTTTGACAAAAGCCTGCTCATTTTAAAAATGAGTTTAACTATCTCTTATGCATAGCTTACTTCTCTAGGTTCCCATAGCACTGTCTATGTCCATTAATTAAAAACACCACAGTGAACTCTATCTACTTGTAATTGTCTGCCTTTGCTGGACGGTGAGACAGGCAGTGAGTTTATTTTACCTGTCTTTATAGCACACATGCCAGGCTCTAGCATATGCAAGAAACTCTCAATGAATGCTTGCTGAACGAAGGAAAATTTGTATGACTGAGCAGAAAGAAGTGACTTGGAGAGGTAAATTCTAGCCCAATTCAATGTAATTTAACACAAACTTTTTAAAGTACTTACTATACATCAAGGCTGTTGCCAGGAACTATAGGTAAGTGGTAAACAATAACAATATATTTTTACAGTCTGTATGTGGCTTTAGCTAACTCTAGCTGCATACTGGGTGTTTACCACAAACTATTAGGAGTTGTACATTACCTCATTACATCCCTCAAACTTATGAGGTAGGTGAAACTGTTATCCATGCATTTTCCAAGCACTACAGGGGATTGTACGGACGAAGGATTCACTGCCCTCAAATTCAGTGCATGAACACAAACTCTTCCACCCAAGAAGAATCAGACATGTCTGCAAGGGAGATACTAAGGCTGAGCTGTGGGGAGGAGGGAGATTACTTTATTCTAGGTATGAGGCCACAGATAAGATGAATTATCAGATTGCTTCAAGTCTTTTATTCATCCAAAATGAGAATGGCATACAAACTTTTGAAATTGGTGGGTCACATCAACAATCACCTAAGTGTTTTTCGCAAACTGCTGAGAGTAGAGCGAGCAGTAGAAAGAGGATCTAATAGAGAAAAATCTGAATTAGTTTGCAGGCTGTCAGTGACACCCACGACGTCAGCCGTTCTGAGACCGATCCAAGATGGGAAAAAAAAATCCTTCATAAAAAATGAAATATTAATACAATAAACTAAAAGCTCTCTCTCAACATTGTTTGATGAAACAAAAACTTACAAGCAAGGCAATCTCCCAGTTCAGATATGAGAGCTCCTTGTAGTCATATTTTGACTATATCATACTTTGAATAAAGTATCTCTGCAGAAAGATTTACTAAACTGTACATAGAGCAAGGGAAAACAACCTGGAAATCTAGCAATGGTAAGGCACATTCTGACAGATCATAGCAGTGATTCATTTTGATTCTCAGTTTCAACCCAGTATTTGTGTTCTTGAAACAGCTTTGAATAAAACAAAAGAGATACAGGTGACAAGCAAGATACAACGCTGTATTATTAAGGGAGTAGTTTCAATTTGTCAGTGACACATTTCATCCTGTGTGCTCAAGCCTTCTCTTCTACATCTGCCCCTTCCCAGCGGGTGCTACAAGAATGTTCATTTAACTTTTATGATGGGTGTGACTGCCACAATGTGGGGCGCTATTCATTTCTATGGCAATCAAAATGTCAACAGCTGTGGTTTGGGGGATAGCAAACAGTGATTTTAACAGAGTCATTTCAAAGGTGCCAGTTATTTCTAAGAGATTTTAAAGTGCACCCAATAAATTAAGAATATGACCTCAGAAATTATTCTTCACCGAAGATAATCCTATTTCAAAGATAGGTTTTCCTCATGTCCTTAATTTCACAAGAATGTCTCTCATATAATCCAGTGGAAAACCTAGATCCCTGGCCACCTAAGCTTCACCTGTAGCTTTTCAAAACTGCTATCAATACACTGTTTATCTTGATTTGCAATAAGCACATAGCTCATCATTTCAAGTAAAACTGTTAAATAGAAGTTCTACATAAGTGAGAAAATATATGATGACTTAAAATGTATGCATATAAGAAAAATGAATATGTCAAATTTACTGAATGCTAAAAACATCAAAAGAAATTTAGAAAAGAATCTCTGCAATAGGCAACTATTATCTATATCAATAACACACCAAGAACTGTCTCTAGTAACTACATAGCTGCTACAAAACCCAGAGAGAGCCTCTTCTTTTTGTTTTCCTTGAACCAAACACCTTGTCTGCTTCTATCCCAAGTACGATTTAAGCAACATAATTCACTCTGCACTTCATTCATTTATTTTTCGTGTGAAGAGCAGGGAGGAACACGTGCTCTCTCGGTCCTAATCATATTATGCAGATTTTCAGCTGTATTGGCCATTCAAGCAGGTATATATGAAGCATGCATTTGAATATATGTAATAAAATGATGTTTCATTCCCAGGGGTTGAAACGTGTCAGTGGAATAATCATGTTGTTATTAAAATGTATTTCAGAGGTATGCTGGGAAGTTGAGATTTGTGCTTATTAATATTTAAGAACTCAATTGTCCAGGAAGGTAGAAGCAGAGAGCTTTTCCTTTGGTCTTTCCTTGCTATGCAAATTGATCACATGATCAAAATTTAAATACAATCCATCAAGAGGTATAGATGTACTATACTGTCAAAATCAAAGTTACACTATAGTAAAGGCTCAACAGATGTCACAGCAATAACATTTGGGAAATTTTTTTGATGGAGGCACATCACTTTTCCAGTTGACATCTAGGTTTGCCAATGAACGGCTTTTATCTGAAGATCAGCAGAGATACTAGTTTGCAAAGTGTGGAAATTACAGATTTGTTCCTGTAGAGAACTTACTGAAAATATTAATTTTTTTTAAATTATGGAAATGAGCATGTCAGAACCTCAAAACAGTGGGTTAAAATGAAATTTAGGTTAGGCACTCTCTAAAGATGGGTAAGACATTTCTTTCCCCCTCTCACAAAGCAGATGGAGACCACAGTGTGAACAAGCAGGATAAATGCACGAGTGACAATGTCATTCAGATCAATCACATATCAACATGCCATTAGCATGCAGCAACCGTCCACCCTCAGAATGAATATGAAGAGACACATTTCACTGAGATAATTCACCAGAGGCTTCCTGCACACAGCCGGTGGAAAGTTTTGCTAATGCTCTGAGTCAGGATGACCAGATCAGACATAATGAGCAAAAAAGCAAAGCAATTGCTCTAGAAGCTATAAATCTTTTGAGGGACTAAAAATAAAATGTAAACACACTGTCTGATGCATGGCATTCTATTTGCACTTTTATAGGGCCAAGACTTTGTTGATACATGCTTGGAAAAACAATGATGCAAGGTCTTCACACATCATTTCAGAAAATACTCCGTCAGGACATACCAATCAAGGTGAAGCCAGGCTGTACTCTAAGCCATTACATGTGCCAAAGTATCACACCTGCTGAAAATGTAAAAATAAACATGGCCTGTGTGTATCTCAACTCACGGCAAATGAAGGGAGGTTTAACAGCATAATTTTAGCTACTCACATAATATATAACCTCAGGTATCACCCTCAAGATGTCTATATTCAATTGCACGTCTTGCCTTCATTTCTGAAATGTTCGTATCTGAAATCAGCACATTCAGACTGTATCCATCATCTCCTAACTTAAAGCCTGTACAGTCAGTGCATTTTTATATCTGTAAGAAGGCTTTAAATACTGGCTCAATGACATTTTTCTGCATAATAGCTTCAAAAAATTGTATACAATGCAGATTTTATATTTCCTTTACCTACTCTACCACTGTCTTAACTCTTCCCTGAGCAACTCTGTTTTTCAAAATGCTTACACACCCTTGCTTCCTTAACTCCCTTTCTGTGTCTATCCTGTTAATATAAAACAAGGAAGCAAGTGAGAAAATAACAATCAATAAAGCAATCACACTGTGCCAGCCTCCAAGAAACTGCTGGCCTCAAATATATTAATACTGACTCACCCATATACACAAACAACAACCCTAACAAGACTTGAAAAGGAAAGTGGGAAAAAATTAATTATTTTGGACCCAATATTAATTCTCATATGCTAACTCCTATTTCTATTAGACTCACCTTCAATACTGAGTTAGGGAAGCATAACAACTGTGTGATACATGTCAAATATGTTCACAAAATCACAAAGTAATACATATTCATATACTCAAAAATGGTATTTTGTACTGGCAATGCAACCACCTTGCAAAGCCATCTGATATTTAACTATAGGAAAACTTGGTCACATATCACTTCTACTGTGGTTCATGTCTGAATAGGCAAAACAGAAGGACTTCTCCGGAAGTATAAGAAAGGTACAGCTTTTCAGTTCTTTCACGTAAGAAACCAGAGGCAAGATCTCTTTCTGCTATTACATATTTGTTACTCTTAAACTATCTTATGGGTATTTCACTAACTATCTAATTAAACTGTAGGCCTTTTGTCTCACAAATGCTCAATATCCATTACATAATAATAATAAAATCCAATTTTAGTATCTTGAAATGGCTCACAGAAATTAAGCAATGCTCTAATGCCTATAATTTAATGCTTTTGTTTATTTCAGTCAAAGACAGACATTTAAGAACTTTGTTAGCTTCTCTGGTTCATTCTAGAGAAGTAGAAATCCCATGGTAATTATAAAGGCAATTCTTAGAAAGTTAAGTCCTGGAGGCTCCGTGAGCGTGATGTCCTGCCGTGGCTGTGTGAATGGGCAGCCTCCAGTAGGGAAGCAGGAGTGGATGTGAGTCGTCCATAGATGTATTCAGTTCCAGAACCTGGAGAATCATGGGAGGACAGGAGGCACAGCCAACACAGGGAGAGGGTGATCAATGTATTAAGGTATTTCTCACTAACTAAATGGGATTTGGGGAGGATGAACAGAAAGTTTATAAAAATGAAATAATAATGAGAATTTTAATAAGAAAGTCACTAACAGAGCCTTTGTAGGCTGCAAATAGTTAAAGTATCTCTTCTGCAGTACTCTGTAATTTCTAAAATAAACTTGGCCTCTTCAATTATACCATCCTTTATAGCTAATTTTCTTTACCTCCCTTTTCAATGTAGTTCATTCATTCATTCATTCATTTGGCCTCTAATTATTGAGTATCTACAATAGGGGGGATTAAGCAGTACACAAAACATTTCAACATCCCAGGCCTCTTATATCTGGAGCTTATATTCCATTTGCAAGACATGGATAATAAACACACAAAAAACAAGTAAAATATATAGCATATTATATCATTATACATGATAGAGTAAAAAAGAAAAAGCAAAGGGTTTAAGGAATGTATGTGAGGAGAGAGGTCAAAAAACTAGTCTGTGGGTCACATCAAACCCACTGCTAGCCATTTAAATGTAAAAATGTAAAGTAATTTATGTTTTTAAAGTGGTTGAAAACAGTCAAAAGGACGAATCATAGATCATGACAATGATAATTACATAAAATTCAAATTTCAATGTCATAAATAAAGTTTTATTGGAACACAGCCACACGAAGTCATACATGTACTGTCCATGTAATGTTTCATGTTACAAAGGTATAACTGAGTAGTTGGGATGGAGACCTTACATCTGCAAAGCCTAAAATATTTACCACCTGGTCTGCTACAACCAGAGTTTGGCCAACCCTGGTTTATAATATTAAGTAGGGAGGTCTAGAAAGGTCTTAAGAGGCCATTTAAGTGAAGAAGTGAATTTCGTGAGAGAGTAAGCTGCACAAGGAGGGACATGATCTGACTTATGCTTTGAATGCTGTTTTGGAAGCAGACTAATGAGGGAGTCTGCTCTGCATCACAGGCTGCTAGTGACGTTGGTGCCCTTGACAAAAACAGAGGCGGTGGAAGTTGGCTTATTCAACTGTAAGAATGAGTGAAAGACCATGGGAGGAGAAGGTGTGGGAAGACCAGGAGCTCAGTTTTGGACTAGTAGCTTGAGGGTGTCTCTACAAGTAGAAATGCTAAGTAGACACTGGATAGATTAGCCTGGAGTCCAAAGGAGAGATCTCAGCTGGAGTTATAAATCTGAGAGCTGTCAGCATATCAGTGCCACTTGAAGCCATGAAAGAGGATGAGATCCCTGAGAGAATGAGAAGACTAACGTGAGATCAGGAAAAAAGAACTTCAAGGATGCAACCCTGGGTGTTTGGCAAGGAACCACCCAAGGGGATGAAGAGGGACCAGATTTAAGAGGCAGCAGAGGGAAGGTGCCCTGCAAACCAAGTGAAGGAAGTATTTCCAGTAGGAATGAACAGTATCTGTATCCGATGCTACTGACAGGACAGGTAAAATTAGGACTGAGACCAGACTTGGGGTTGCTGAGTATTGTTCTAGTAACTTTGACAGTTTTGGTCATATCACTGAAGAAAAAGTCTGCATGGAGTAGGTCCAACTGAAAAGAGAAGGTTCTGCTATAAAGGGAAAGATGGAAATGGAGTGGTAACTAGAGGCACAGATAGGCTGGAGAGGCTTTTTTATTTTTTCCAACTATGGGAGGAATAGCATAATGCTTAAATGCTGATGGGCAAATCTGCTAGAGAGGAAAAATTAGTTAATATGGAAGAGACAGACACAGAGAAATAGGGAGAGGGAGAGTAACTGCAGGAGTAATGTCCTTAAATAGTCAGGACTGGAGGCATTGAGTGAAGAAATGAAGAGGTTGGTCTGAGTTGGAAATAGACGTTTATCCACAGTAGGAGAAAAGGCAGCATTTAAAGACACAGATGCTAATAGATGTGTAGACGTGCTGACAGAAGCCTAGGCGTTCTGATCGCTTCTATATTCTCAATGAATGAGGAAGCAAGAATCATCAGCTGAATGCAATGATGGGGAACAGATGATGGAAATCTTAGGTGAGAGAGTTCAAGTGTGAAGCTATCTAGAAAAATGTCAGAGAGAACGGAGTAGAGAATGACAGCCTGATCGCCCCCCAGCACTGAGGGCTCACTTGGAATTATAGTGATAGTGAGCTTAAAGTGGGTTGTGTTTTTCTAGCTACATTTAGCTTTGAGATGCAGACATGAAATAGACAGACATGGATGTGACCAGATACTGATATCACTAAATATGTCTCATTTGACAGGAAGAAGAAATGGAGTTGAGGTCATATGCAGGGAGTGATTATCATGATTGACCTTGGAATTTAATCAAAATAAGGAGGCATAATGTGTTCCAGAACACTGACACACTGGTAAATTCCATGGATTGTAGGTGCTGGGGGTGGTCAAAACACCCGGGAAGTTGGTACGGTAGTCAGGTGGTGGGGTGTTTGCAATGAGATCATGGACGCACGGAAACAACCACCAGGTGAGGACGCTCTCGGGAAACCAAAGTTAGTGAAATGCTTCGAGACTTGGGGAGTAAGAGGTGATGCAGGAAAGAGAGGGATATGTAGCAGGGACTGGAGTCGGGGGAAGAGGGATGAACTGTGAGAACTGGGCCTTTTGGGGTGACACACATTGTCCTGATGGTGCCAAGGAAGAAAATAACACAATTTTACTAACAAATATCGGCAAGAACAGACTTCAGTCAGGACAACTTTCGTGAACAATTAATGTTCTAAAGATAATTCCACTTGCTAACACCTAACTTTAAGCACTAAAGTAGCTATTTTTTAAGAATCTGGAACGTTCACCAATAAAGCAAGCATGGCACCAAAAGCATTTCTAAGATGTTTCTAATAATTAACACATTTCCTAATTTTGTTATTAGATTGCCCTAGCAGCTTTGCAGTTCATGTTTTATCTTAATTTTCCTTGTACTTCAATGGCTAGGTAAAGACAACATTGACCATATTTTTATTTGGTGTCCATTCATAGAATTTAATGCATGAAAAATAAATTAATCATGTATTTAACATACGAGCTAGTAGTATTATTTTGCACTTACAAACTACAATATTCAGTGTGGTGATTCAAATAGTGATTCTCTCGTGGGCTGGACATGGGGATGGAATGGGGCGAAGCATATAGGTGATTTCCATGGTGGACAAAAATTGGCAATGATTAGTTTTAGAGTTACATGTGTTCACAGGCATAAATTTCACTGTTTATTATTATGTGCCTCTTTACTTACATGTATATTCATATATTCTATGTGTTACATATATTTGATAATTTGTGAGTATGTTGTAAGACCATGCCTCTAGGAGGCTCCCCGACCGGCACAAGTCAAAAAAAAAAAGAGTCTCAGGTGCTCAGAGAAAAAGTTCCCTTTGGCCACACATCTCTGGTTAAAGTCAAGTGGGGACACATAAATAAGATGCCAACATCAGCCCAACATTAAGCACATGGAAATCACCACTGTCAATCAGTATGTTTATTTAATTTATATTCATGCTTGTTCCCCAATTTATTTATTTTTAAAATTTTATTTGGTTCACCATTCCTTTCTGCCTATTAGCTTCTCCTTCTGGAATTTCCATTCTTCCTAAGTAGATGCTTTAGAGGTTTCTTTGGCAGAAGGTGGTTGATGGTAGTATTTTCCAATTTTGATTATCTAATGTGCCTTTATTTCATCATCATGGTTCAAAACATTCCTAGACATTAAAAGGGTATTACAGATATATTCTCTTAACACCTTAAGGAGATTACTCCATTGCCTTGTATCTTTCAGGGTTGCTGTTGCTAAATTTTATAGGTTCTTGGTGGAATTAGCATTCCTTCACGGGTAAGTTTTCTTCCTGGCTGCTTTTAGGTTATCGCCTCGTCTCTGGTATTCTGTATAATCATGTTAGGCCTAGGTATAGATTTCTATTTACTTATTCAATTTGGGATATATTGTGCTGTGCATTTTCTGATCATACTAAAAAATTCTAGGATAGTCGTTCACTACTCAATTTTCTAATTCTAGGGCTTTGAATAGGTATTAGGTCTTCCCATCGTATTTTCTAGTTTTCTTAACTTCTCTTCCATGTTCTTCACTTTCCGTTTCTGTGTGGCATCCCAAGTAATTTGCTCGCATGTATTTTCAATTTCACTGCTACTCTCATTAGTGACAATCTGTTGTTTAACCATTAAACTTTGAGTTCACTAATTCTTTTCCTCTCAAGATCATTCTATTGTCTCTTTCTTAAATATTTCATTCAATGCTATCTACATTGTTTCTGACGATTTCAATATCTACAGTCTCTAGTGGTCTATTTTATTTCTGCTGACTCTCATTCATGGTGGTTACTTCCTTGGGATCTTTGAAAACTAATTAATTACTTGATCTTAATCTGGGGCATACAGCAGGCCTGAATTGGGGGTGCTTTTCTCCTTAGAGTATCTGTGTATGTACCTACAAATAGCCAGAGAATCCTACCAACCTAAAACCACCATAGCCCCTTTGAGGGTCTTGTCTCAAATACAGGCTTTACTTCATATTGGTGCAAACACGAGGTTCATCTGCCAGAAGGCAGGGCTTATATTGGACTCCATGCTCAGGATCACCCTGCCTCGGCAGGTGACTTACCAGTTGGAATTGCAAAGTCTAGTTAAGTTGTTTTCTTTTTCATTCTTCCCCATCCCACCCCCTCTTTGGCAGAGTGGTTCTTATTCCCTCTTCAAAGCCCAACAGTATTAGAGGAGAGTATCATTCCGTCCTCTACCAAGGGAGAGAACCGCTATGCTCTGCTGTATTAACAGGAGTTGAAGACCTTGTGATTATGAGAGCCATTGGAATTTTGACAGTTTTAAAAGTTGACTTCAAAATTTGGGGACATATTAATGAAGAGGTGGTCAATAACAATTGTAGAGCCTTCATCCTCTAACACCAGTCTAAATAAGGGGGAGTTAAAGTGGAATTTGGACTCAAAATGTTTTCAAACTCAAGCAAAGGGGCGGAAGCAGCAACTAGATAAGCAACACAAACAAATAAAAGCATAGAGACAGCTAACGGGACACTCTGACATCCTCCTGGAATGCTGCTGACTTCTGGCAGCACTCCACTTTGTGTAGCTTACAGCTGAGAGCCACTGTGCAGCCCACAGTTTATTTATCAGAAGCATGTAGTACTTTTCCTAAGAACACTTATCACATGCATGACTGTTTTATATCTTGACACAACCTTTTCTTATATTTCAGGGAAATTTCAGTTTGACATTACATTGTCAGCCAAGAAACTCTTCTTCTTGCCAAGGTAAGGTCTAATTTCATCCCCACAAAATGAGAAGGGAACTCACTTTCCTTCAGCTATTCTTTCCCTTTATCATTAGGTATCCAATCAGAGTAGCAAGCATTGCTACTTCACAGACGAGATATATTCCTTTCTTCACTTAGACAAAGAGAAAGAATAGTATATTTCCATGTTGCCATGACTGATATTCACAGGATGGGTGGGGGACTCACATGCCGACTTTCTTGCTGTCTACCCAAAATCAAACTTTTTCTCATGTGGGCACAAAGTGCACCTATAGGCATATATGCATTCTAAGGGTCTGAAAATGGCAAAGGTCTAATCAGTCCCAAGGAGCTAATGTCATTATGTAAACTAGTCATGTATGGATTACTGCCTGTCAGCTGAAGTATTTGGGAATTATCTTTATAATATTAATGTGTTATCTGCTTTCTACATACAATTTCCCTAGTGAAAACAGCATTAGCTGGCTGGTGGCCTTAAACATGACATATCATTTTCATTTTTAGTGCAATTACTTGTTCAATATGCATTCTATACAAAGCCACTAGATCTTCTATACTCTTGGTGTCTTAATGAGTTGGAAAGTCTGCCCTCCATTATTTATACTACAGGTATATTTGTTGGCTATTTTTAAATTTTTCAAAGCACATATATTTTTATGGTCTCACCTGATCCTTGCAATTGACCGAGATCTAGATCCTGAAGGATTAAGTAGGTTTTTCAAGGTAACACAACCAGTAATCAATAAACTGCTGGGTCCAAAACTGAGTTCTCTCCACTCTGTTTTCAGTTCTCTTCCTACTCTGCTGTTCTAATTCATTATGATGGGATACAGTGAATGGCTGCCATTTGGGTAAACACTGGTAGTGAATCACAATTTTTCTCACAAGCAGTTGGATAGACTGGATAGACAATATCCCATGACAATGATTCAAGGTCACAGACTTAACTGGAAGATGGAGAGAATGGGAGACAAAGATACTGACGGATACTGAAAATCTATTGGTACCAACATGAAATCTTTATGCTTTTTTTTCTGAAACACTAAGAAGTATTTGGGGGTCTATGAAATTATTCTTAATTTAGCCTTTTTTTGGCTTCATGTATTTCAAGAATGAAAATAAATCAATACTTACTTGAAGAAATATGGAATGTCTATCTTTACAATTAGCCAATTACACATAAACAGTGGGGCTGACACTATAATGCTTAGATAATTCAAAAACAAAACACTGATGTCCAAGATTACTTAAGCAAACCAAATAGTCTATTGAAGTTTTATCTTTGAATGAAAAATGTCATAAGCAATCATGCTAAATGCCTGTTATTTTAATTTACTTGATTTATAAATTAACTTTTCATTTATCAAGTCCTATTGAGTGAAGACTGCAAATGTGATCAATATTATTTTTAGCTAGCTACTGAAGTACTAGGATGATAAAACATGAACTGTAAACCTGCTAAAGCAATCCAGTAATAAAATAATCTATGAATCAATTAGAAGTATACAGTAGTACCATGCTTACTTTCTGGGAGAAGGTTCCAGAGGTTTCATAATATCACTTCAGTGTTTATTAGGTGTAAGAAATGGAAATATTATCTTCATTGCATTCCCTTTTTGCTAGTATTTGTTAGTGCGGGGGGGTGGGGGTAGTGGTCCAGGTAAGTAAAATACAGAATAGCCCACATACATAGTTTAAGAAGCACTACAACAGCATTTTTCTCCAGGCTGTTTTATCTACATTATTACATTTCTTTCCAGACACATCATTCTTGTTGAAAATAAAAAAGACCTCAGATTATAAAGGTGATTTATTCTCAAATGAGGGAGAAATGTCCTAAAACGAGCATACCAGAGCACTACACACACACACACACACACACACACACACACACACACACAATCTTGTGAAAATGGCAAGTAGGAAGAGTTCTGCATTAGGAATAAGAGACCTGGACTTTAATCCTCACGTTAGCATTTCCTACGTGAAGGACTGGAAAAATTACCCAACATCACCAGGTCAGTTTCCTAAATGAAAAAAGGCAGCAACTGCAGCAACAACTCTTGTTCTCCTTACTCGATTTTGGGGGGAAGAAGTAATAGATATAAAAACAATTTTCAAATATGTAAAACTCTATAGAAATGTTAGATATTATTTTACAGCATGTTACCAAAAGAAAACATATAATATTTCAGTGGTAATGTGAAAACTTCCAGGAGGTATTTCCTTAGCACACACACAAAAAAACAAGATTCAGGGTGAAAATACATTATTTATTTTATATGGGTAAAGTAACCCCAAACTGGAAGAAAATCAACATTTTTTTTCTTTTAATTTGTGGGGTATAAATTCTGTTCTGTGAATTCTTCAGTTAAAGAATAACAATCATAGGCCCCGGAGAATCTCTTAATCTGGCTTACTCTCCAGAGGCATCTGAGGAAGCATAAAAATCTATGCATGGAACATATATACAAATATATTTAATTTTCCTTCCTAATGTTAGAGGAATTGGGGCTCTGGGTAAAAGAAAAATAAAATTAATAGTAGCACAAGGAAATTCAAAACAGCGTACGCGTCAACTTTGGCTCTAAGTCACAAGTATACGCTTAAAATCCAAAGCAAAGAGACTGTGAGGATGTTATGCACACTGAGAACTTTATTAGATAAAAAAATTAAATTGTACTCGCTTATTTGCCTAGGGGGTTATATCTGTTTAGTTTGAAAATTGTCATTACTGTTGTAAATCTTTACCATAAACGCCAAAGAGTAACACCTACTGTGTAAGAAAAAAGAATAGATGTAAGCTTTTAATCAAGAAATTAGGAGCTCCCTAGGAAATAGCTGGGGAAGGAGAACATGTCATATTTCATTCTTTTGCAAAGTAGAAAACTGAAAAAAATATTGAACCTTTGTAGGAAAACACTGGCATTAAGAGAATCTGATGATTATGAAGAAAAATCAGCCTCCGGAATAGAAATGGCTCTCATTAAAAAGCTATGACATGCTCTAACTTCCTCTAGATTCATCAAAAGGGCATAGCATACCCCAATCTACCTAACAAGTCTTCTCAGTGTCATATTTATGTTGTTTCTTCTTTCTTGGCTATCGGAAACAATACTGCGGTACACAGAGATGATATCTGATACAGATTTTCAAGGATGAATTCACGGAGCCAAAGAGAAAAACAGGGCAGGGCATATGTGCAGAAGACTCTTCTGCAGAGGCTACAGGGCAGGTATTTCTGAGTACTCTTGGTTCATGCATGGTGAACGGGGCGGGGCGGCTGGGACGCTGGGAGGCAGGCAGAAATGCCCTGGAGTACTGTGGTTGTATGTTTGGAGACAGTGGCACCCTTGCTAAGAAGAGCCCATCCTTTACAGATTTGGCTTCTGATAAAACTTTCGTTAAAAAGTATCTTGTTTCTAGCAGAACAAGTGTGGGAAAAGATTATCAGCAATGAGAAGTAAAAGTGCTTAACAGTCATCTGAAAGGCAAGTGTTTTAGAAAGATGCAGCTCTGTGGCAGCACTGGAGAACAGGTTTGAGGGACCTGAGATTAGAGGCACAGAGAGCAGTGAGAGGCCTCGTGTAAGTCTCACGCATTCAGTAAAGGCACTGAAGAGAGAGATGAAGAAGAAATATTACAGCAAGCCATGTTGGGTCGTTATATGCTAGGACTTGATGATCTGCGGGATGAGGATGAGGAAAAAGGAAAGAAAGGTGAAGGTAACTCTGAAATTATTAGCTTGGCCACTTGAGTGGGGGGTAAATGTAATAACTGATGTGAAGAATCCATGAGGAAGAGATGTTCTGCGATGGAAAGATGGGGTCAGTCATTCTGAATAGGTCCATTTCTTACTATCTCCACCTAGGGCCAAACCATCACCTTCTCTAGCATGGACTACTGCAGTGGCTCATTAACTGTCTCTCTCTGCTTCCAGCAGGCCCTTATAATTGATATTCCACACAGTAGACTGAGACATCTTCACAAAATTTAAATATTTCACTCTCACACTTAAATTACCCAAGAGGTTTCCTTCTGTACCTAGGATAAAATCCAAAGTCATTCCTGCCCACCCCTACTTACCTCTCCAACCTCAGCTCTTGCCCTCCCTCTCTCTCTCATGTGATCCTTCCTCACTGGCCTTCTTCCTGCTCCAAGCTTCTTTCCATCTTGTCTTCAGGCCTTTAAGTAAGCTACTCCTCTCCACATTTTTGCATGGCTGGCTCCTTGTTATTTCAGTCCCAGATTATATCTCATTTTTTAGAGGACTAAAACGTGATTCTCCAGTCTAAAGGATGCATCCCTGACCCCATCATATCTATTTTCTTATGGCTTATGCTTTATTTTTCTTATAACATGCACCACTTAATAACATTTCATATTTCTATGTCCTTTCCATGGCCAGAATAAAAATCCGCTTTATAAACGGTTGCATGCTCATTCCTAAGGCCTGTAGCAATGCTGATGAACAGATATCCAGGACTTGCTAAAGGAATGAATGTACGCTGTGCTGGAACTGCACATGGTATGGCCATGCAGATGCCTAGAAAGCAGTTTTGATGTTAGAAGAATCAGGTACAGTTGTGCTATGACTAGTATCTTGCAGGCTCGGCTACCATATGTAAATACGTGTGTTTGGGAACCATTCTCCCAAAATAATTATTTGCAATAACTTCATTATATTCTTTGCAGTACACAGAAGCAAATCAAAACTCATCTCTCCCTGATTTCTCTTTAGAAGACCAGTAGCCTAAATTGAAACTTTGGCTCCACCACTAGTTAGGTGTGTGCCTATCTTCAGACATTCATTCGACAGCTACTCATTAGGCATTCACATGCACAGACCATGCCGGTGTAATGAATGAAATGGTGAACTAAACAAGTATAGACTCTGCCCTCATGCAGCCTATAGTCTTGTGAGGGAAACAAACAATCAAATAATCATACAACTAAATAAAGATCAACTGTGAAAATAACTATAAATGTACACCAAGGGTATGGAGAAAATGCAGTTCAGAGGTTTCCCTAGATGATGCATGCCAAGTTGAGGTCAGCTGAATGAGGAGAAATTAAAAGATGAAGGAGACAGGGGGAGAAGTTAAATGCCCTAAGTTGGGGCTAAGCATGACAAGTTCAAAACCTTCCTAGAAAACCAAGCAGACCAGTGATCAGAGAAGAAAGGAAGGAGAAATGTGAGATGTGACTGCAAAGATAGCCGGAAACCAGATCGTGCAAGGCCTGAAGGCTTCTCAGGACTTGAGTAAATGAAGGGGCCCCTACAGGCTGCCTTTTGCTAGTAGCTTCATCTCTCCCACACTGGTAATACCGCACATACTTTGGTGGACGCCTGTAGTAAACTTCCTGAATGTGGCAGAGAACATATTATTCCAAACTGTGGCTCTAAAAACTAAGAACTGTATACTCTTGCCAATGTGGAGAAGGTATATTTAAATGATCTGTGAAGAACGTGTAAAGTGAACTGAATAAAAAGCTACTTGTGTTTGTACTGGTTCAAAGGATTGCAAGGTTTTCCCCTCATTTACATACTCATGATGTCAGATTTGTATAATAGTAAGAAATCAGTTCTGACTTCATATCTAGAGACAGACTTCCTTATCTGAGTTTAAGTTCCTATCTCTAAAATCTAAGAAGAAAGAGCTTGTTAAGCAAATTAATACTGTGAAGAGAGTTTCCTGGAGGCATACTTAACCTACTTGCAAGGCCAACTACTTTACAATACATGGTTTACATGCAAATGGAAGCTACTAAATGTAAATTAGTTTGTTCATTACAGTGGTCTAGTAAGGCTTAGAAACACATTATCATTAGTTAAGTCACAGTGATAAGGTTAGAATGCAGCATCTCTGTTAATAACTGCTTATTCTTTCTTGCACTCATTCACTCAATAAACCTGCTCCTTAGGGAGTCTCTCCCATCTCAGGATACGGCAACTCCATTCTTCTTTAAGTTGCTGAGGTCAAAAACCATGGAATCTTCCTGACTTTCTCTCTCACACTACATCAAATCCATCAGCCAATACTGTAGTTGAGAGCTTAAACATACAAACCACACACACAGAATCATTTACACCTCTTCTTAGGCCCCTGAATAAACTTATGACTGACACTACCGTGTCAAGTTTGGGAATCACAAAACCCCCTGATCTTTTTCCACAGACTCTAGGTTTAGAACATCTATTCTGCATATTCTCCCTTGGTTTTTTTCAAGGATTTCAAAACCTGTAACTCCAGCCTTGACCTCTCCCCTTGTCTTCAGACTCCTATGCAGCTGTCTGATAGGCAATCTAGGGTACTGAGGAGTCATCTTCACCGTATTATCTTGGCCCACGGATACGCTCATCCTTCAAGATTCCCTATTTAATTAACAAGTGCCAGAAACCATTTGGTCACTCAAAGTACCAATTCCTCTTTCTTCCTTACTTCCTTGCCCTCATCAGTAGTACAGCATGGAGAATAGTCAGTGATTCTGTAACATTTTTCTATGTTGACAGATAGTAACAGCACTAGTGGGGGTGAGGATTTAATAATATGGGGAACTGCTGAATCACTGTTTTATACATTTGAAACCAAGGTAAAACTGTACATCAACAACACTGCAATAAAAAATAAATTAAAAAATTACAAACTGAAAAAAAAATCATCATATGCTGTCCACTTGATCTCCTAAATATAGCTCAAATATTACTGCCCTAGTTTTAGCGATCTTATTAGAGTTCCCTTCATTTCCTACACTTTAATTTACCTCTTTTTTCAGACAAGAGGAGCAGGAGGGGAGTTTCCTCTACAGAAAACTAGTGGGTACAGCTTAGCATAAACTCATCTATTTCAATCTCTTGCTACTTTCTAGACCCTCACAGAAACAAACCCAACAACAACGTATTTAATCCACAGGAAAAAATTTGAAACAGGAGTTACAAAAAAATATTTTAGTGCCCTTTCTTCCCTGTTTTATATGACACATCTGGGAATTCATTGGAGGCGCTGTTTCATTCACTGAACTTGGCAGTTTCAGCTCTCAGGCGCAAAGGAAATGGAAAAGTCTGGAGATGTCTGGGGGTTATGTTTTACTTTTTTTTCCTTTTCTTCTTTTTTGGTCAAGTTCAGCCAGGGCAGAAAATATAACACTATGGTATTGAACATAACACTTATAGACTTGATGACAAGAAATACAGCTGTGCATCTCATGTTTGCAGATTTTCTTCTCTGATGTTTCATTGTTCATTACCTTGGTGAACTATTCCACATGCCACTGAGGTAAAAGAGACTCTGACAGAAGAGTGTGCGCACACACACACACACACACACACACACACACACACACAATGACACCCTGAATAGCCAACAGAGTTACTTGCAGTCCTCCCAAAGACAATGTGGGGATCTCTGAAACAGCTGTACTTCAGGACAGGACACATCCTATCTTAAAAATGTTGCCATATTACCACCATTAAATTTCAAAGCAGTTTGCAAATAGCCATTTGCACAACATGGAGGGACAAATGCTTTATGCTTTTATTTAACTGCCACTTGTCTGTTTCTCAAGATGAGGGAAACCCAAGTTCTGCTTGTCTCTTTATGGCTGTAGTAAGTACAGCTTAATATGTTTGATAGAGGGATGCCTGGTAAAGGACCCATGGTAAAAGGTTCATTTTTAATCAGGGGGTAGTAAGAACACGAATTTTTTTTTATTTAACTGAACTATGTACAACAACCTATTATAAATAGAAACTTGTATTTAGGGAGTTAAGAGTAAACTATGAAAACAATATAAACAATATGATGGAGACTGCTTACGGCTCCCTCAGTACAATCTGGTTTTGCCTTCTTCCTGGGTCCCAGAGCTACCAGCTAGATTCAGTATTTCCCACTTCCTCTGCGGCTAGGTTTGGTCAAGTAATTAAATTCTCGCTAATGAAATATTAGCAGAATGCATGTGTGTAACTTGCATAAAAAGAAACCCTTACCCTGAACTTCCTTCCTTTTGTTCCCCAAAACATTAGGACAGAGCCATGCCTAGAACTGGCTGTGACCATGCAGAAGAGGTTAATATTATAAGGGATGGCAGCACAGCAGACTGGAAGACGGAGTCCCTTAGACTATATCTGAGGCTGGAACAGTTGGGCCTCGCCTCCGTGTAGGAGAGAAACTACAAAGCTGCACCCTCTGGGGGAAGGCAGATGATCTCTAGAACCAAGAGGCAGCCCTGAAGACAAGGGGCCAGTTAGGAATGCCCTATGAGGAGAAGCATGGCTCTTGAAAGAACACAAATGTATTTTCCCGAAGGTTTACCATCTGAATTTTTCTTTCCATCCAAATCAATATGCACCTGTTGGCACCTCATCCTTTCATCCCCTTCATCTGTGTATAAACCAGCAGTGTTCAACTACAGTGGCAAGCCTCCAGCTTGTGCTTTCACTAATCACATATATATTTCCAGATCTTTTACGGATTATGTTCTTTGTAATAGCTATGCGACATCTCTATATGGACTCCATCCTGAAACCATAAAAAAATACCATATGAATTAAACATCAACATTTAAGATAAAATGAAACAAAATCTTAATTTGAGAGAGGACTTCTTTAGCAAGACAGGCCATGCACATGCCACAGTGGAAAAGCTAGACATCTTGATGACCAGCAAGTCTCACAGAAGGTGATAAACAAATGATTAACATACAAACATTTAGGATATGTTATCACAGTAGTTAGTCAGAGAGATGCAACTTGACACAAGAAGGGAGCAGTTTTTTAATCTTCAGGTTGATGACATAATAGAAAAGGTGGATATTATCTGGCAGTTGAGCTGGTGGGAATGTGAACTGCCATGACTTTCTTGGAAAATAATCTGGCAGTACAGCAACTATGAAAATTTGAAATGCTCATTTTCTTTGATTCATAAATCATACTTTTACACATTTACCTTAGAGAAGTAAAACCAAAATGTTTAAGGAACTGTATATAGGGAGCACTGCACTGCTTATAAAAGCAGTTAGGAAAAAACCCAGAAACCAGTGAAATGCTCATCAGTAAGGGAAAAAATTTGACAAAATGATGGAAATACTCTGTTTAAGTTTTTCACTTCCTTAAAATGAACTTCTGTTCTATACTCCAGCATCTTAAAATGTTTAGTTAAAATCCAAAATCTAGCTTGACCTTTGCAAAGGTTACAGAAGGGAATTTTGGGGTCCAGCATTCTCGAAGAGTAGTGAAGAGGCAGGGGGCCAAATGCAATGTGCTGGGCTTGAGTACACAGTGAATTTGGGCAAAGGCAGGCTTATTTTTCTTGACTAGGAAAGTACCCAGACATTTCTGTAGAAAATGTAGCCATTCTTTGGGGGAAACCCTTAAAATTATGTGAACAGTCAAGTTCAGTCACTGAAATTTGTATATTAAAAGAAATGTGGCTTTATTTAGCAGTCACATTATGTTTAGGTTGTGGGGTATCCAGGTTATTTCTGATATGACCAAATGTATTTGCAGATCTAAGAACATTCCAAAGAGTAGAGTGCAAGGGGAATGCCTCCTGTTCTCGGAGAACACTTGGAGCATTGCATGCAAGAGGAAACAGACAAGTGTGAACTTCATTCAGGAGAGTAAGATGACCACATTTAGATTTTAGGAATATCACTTTGCAGCAATCGAGGGATGGATCTAAGAAGGAAACAGACAACTCATGTAATCACAGACTCATACTGAGGGCCTGTGTAAGAGCAGTGTCAGCAGAGATGGAGAGAAGAAGAGATTTGAGAAATGAAAGACGGCATGCTTAGCAAAATGGCAGACTTGGGGCTGCTTTCTATTCCTTTTGCTTTAGTGCCTGGGTAGATGATAGTATCATTAATAAACTCTGGGAAATCAGGAGAAAAAGCTAGCTGATTGAGAGAATCATCTTATCTAAAGAGGTTAACTTTTTGCAGACCCTTTTGATGTATAAGCCACATGACTCTTAATGCATAACAATGGAAACAGAACCTTCAATATTAAATTACAGCAAATGAGTATTCTCTCTAAAGGGCATGAATGTGACACTCTTAGCAGGATATGATGTTGGAATAAAGTACTATGGTGATTATAATTCACTTGATTTCTCCAGCTGTAATTTTGGTTTCTTTCTTTTCTCCTTCACTCAGCACATGGATTTAAGTAATTTCTTCAAGACACAGACTAAATCTAGGAATGTACATCTACATCTGACCTTCCCCTTCTAATGCTTTTGGAAATAGATATCTTAATGCCATACTTAACACACCTACACCATAATAACAAACTTACAAGATATTATGACTGTGCATAGTCTTTCCCACCAAATTATTAAGAATTTAGTGTGAAAGTATGCTAAAAGCGGGGACAGGAAGATGCTTTTTCTTATTTTCTATCACAACTCAATTCGAGTCCATGCTGACTGTAATCCTAAAGTATATACATTGAATTATACAAAATACAGGGGTAGGAAGAACATAGACAGAAGCACAAAAAACAACATAAAAATCTGCCTTTTTAAAAATACTATCAAGCCAACTCTTTGTTTTGCCTTTAAGTCAAGAAACCTGATTGAAAACTCTGAGCACCAACATTGCTCCTGAAAGGTCATGGCATATGCCAGGACAGCATTTGAGGTTTTCAGGAGCTTCTTCAGTCACTACCATGCAGTAATTCAAACTGAAATGATGATGAGAACTATAAAGATTTTAAGGATTCGGAACTTAAGGACTTTATGGTGTATGTTTCGTTCTTGTATTTCCTACACAAGCATCATGCTGGCTAAGGAGCAGCCTGGTATTATTTGTTTTTGTTTCTTGGTGCTTCTGGTGCTTAAGTAATTAGTTTGGCTAAAAGCACCTAAAAAGTACAAAAATGTGTCTACAAGAATTCGCCATCTTCTAAAACACCGCAGCTAATAACAGCCATGGTGCTTACAGCTAAGGAAAGCAATATTAATTATAGTGTCATTCGTTGAGTGCTTACTATGTGTCACTCAATTTTTTCAATTAATTTTCACCCTGACTCTCTACACTAGATATAATGAAGAAATTGAGTTAATTGGTGCAAGGTTAATATACAGCATTTAAGTAGCTGAACCAAAATAAAAGCAAAAGTTACACTGAATTTTGTAACACAGGCATATCTCAGAGATACTGTAGGTTCAGTTCCAGACTACCACAGTAAAGTATCTCAATAAAGACAGTCCAATGAATTTTATTTTTGTTTCTCAGTGCATATAAAAGTTATGTTTATACTATATTATAGTCTATTAAGTGTGCAACAGTATTATATCTAAGAAAACTGCACAGACTTAATTAAAAATACTTTACTGCTAGAACAATGTTGACCACCATCTGAGTTTTTAGCAAGTTGCAATCTTTTGCTGATGGAGGGTCTTGCCTTGATGCTGACGGCTGCTGGCTGCTGAGGGCGGTGGTTATTGCGGGTTCGGGTGGCTGCAGAATTTCTTAAAATAAGACTGCACTGAAGTTGTCGGCACTGACTGATTCTTTCTTTCACGAGAGACCTCTCTGTAGTTTTCAATGCTGATAAAATTGTACCCCCAGTAGAATTTCTTTGACAATTGGAGTCAGTCCTCTTAAACCCTGCCACTGCTTTATCAACCAAGTTTATGGAATATTCGAAATCCTTTGCTGTCATTTCAACAGTCTTCACAATATCTTCTCCAGTAGTAGATTCCATCTCAAGAAGTCACTTTCTTTGTTCATCCTTAAGAAGCAACTCCTCATCCATTCAAGTTTTATCATGATATTCTGGCAATTCAGTCACATCTTCACGCTCCCCTTCTAATTCCAGTTCTTTTGCTGTTTCCACCACATCTGCAGGTATTTCCTCCACTGCAGTCTTGAACCCCTTGACATCATCCATGAGGGATGAAATCAACTTCTTTCAAACTCCTGTTAATGCTGATATTTTGATTTCTTCCAATAATCACAAATGTTCTTAGTAGCACCTAGAATGGTGAATGCTTCCCAAGTTTTCTATTTACTCTGCCTAGATTCATCAGAGGAATCATCACCTTATGACAACTACAGCCTTACAAAAAGTATTTCTTCAATAATAAGACTTGAAAGTTGCACCTACTCTTTGATCCATGGGCTGCAGAATGGAAGTTTCCTGTTAGCAGACATGAAACGAACATTAACCTCACGATATATCTCATCAGGGCTCTTGGGTGACCAGGTCACTGTCAAGGAGCAGGAAAATTTTGAAAGTATTCTTTTTTCCAAGCAGTACATCTCAAGAGTGGGCTTAAAATATTCAGTAGATCATGCTGTAAACAGATGTGCTGTCATTTAGGTTTTGTCACTCCATTTATAAATCATTAATAGTAGATTTAGAATAATTCTCAAGGGTTCTCAGATTTCTGGAATGGTAAAAGAACATGGCTTGAACTTAAAGTCACCAGCTGCATTAACCCCTGACAAGAGAGTCAGCCTGTCCTTTGAAGCCAAGCATTAACTTTTCCTCTCTAGCTATGGAAGTCCTAGATGGCATCTTCTTCCAACAGAAGGCTGTTTCATCCACACTGAAGATCTGCTGTTTAGGGCAATCACCTTCATTAATGATCCTTGCTAGATGTCCCGGGTAACCTGTGGCAGCTTCTCCATCAGCACTTGCTGCTTCACCTGCACGTTTATGTTAGCGGAGACAGCTCCTCTCCTTAAACCTCATCAGTCAGCCTCTGCTAGCTTCCAGCTTTTCTTCTGCCGCTCCCTCACCTGTCCTGGCCTTCCTAGAATTGAAAAGAATTAGGCCCTTGGTCTGGATTAGGCTCCGGCTTAAGGGAATGTTGTGGCTGGTTTGATCTTCTATCCAGACCTCTAAACTTCCTTCACATCAGCAATAAGGCTGTTTCACTTTCTTATCATTTGTGTGGTCACTGGAGTAGCACATTTAATCTCCTTCAAGAACTTTTTCTTTGAATCCACAACTTGGCTAACTGGTACAAGAAGCCTAGATTTTGGCCTGTCTCAGCTTTTCAACATGCCTTCATCACTAAACTTAATCACTTTTAGCTTTTCATTGAAAGTGAGAGACATGGGAGTCTTCCTTGAACTTGAATGCTTAGAGGCCACTGTAGGGTTATAAACTAGCCTAATTTCAATACTGTTGTATCTCAGAAAAAAAAAAGTGATGCCCGAGGGAAAAAGATGGGGGAATGGTTGTTGGCTGGTTGAAGCAATCAGCACACTTAATTTATCATTAGGCTTGCCATCTTATATGGGCATGGTTTAGGGCCCCCCCAAACAATTACAATAGTAAAATCAAAGATCACTCATCACAGATGACCAACACAGACATAATAATAATGAAAAAGTTTGAAGTATTATGAGAATTACTGACATGTAGCACATACACAGGAAGAGAAGAGAGCAGCCACTGTTGGAAAAATGGTGGCAACAGGCACTTACTCAACACGGCTGCCACAAACCTTCAGTTCGTGAAGTAAATGCAGTATCTGCGAAGTGCGATGAAGCATAATAAAGTGAGACACACCTGTGCAGCGAAAGCACAAGTAAGCAGATGCTCCAGAGAGCACACGTGGGGAAGTATTCCGAAAGAAGTGATCCAAAGGCTCATTATTATCACTTTCATTTTGAAAACTTAATTGCTGATGACAGCTAACATTTATTGTGTGCTTATCATGTTTTGGTACTATTTTAAATGCTCAAAATCAGTTAACACTTCGAATTCTCAAAACGATTTTTATGATTGAAGTACTAGCAATGCCCCATTTGACAGGAAAGGAAATGGAAAGACAGAGATGTTAGGTAACATACCCGTGGTCGCATAGTAAGTGGTGTACCTGAAACCGCCGATGGAAGCAAAGGCAGTCCAGAACAGAATGCTAGCCTTTAAGCTAGTGGTCCAACACCTAACTGCACATTAGAATCACATGTGGAGCTTTACAAACTAGGATGATGGGCTCCATCTTTGACCAATTAAAATCTGTCTGGTGAGACCCAGGGCTCAGGATGTTACCGAAGCTCCCAGGTGAGTCTGACGCAGCCAGGGCTGTAGTACACAAAGGTAAAACTACTCTTCTTATTTTCAACAAATAACATTTGGGCTCAAGGTCAATGACAGGAGGTAGATTAAAAAATCAATAGTAAATAATAGAACTATACCACTATTGCCTTTGCTGTGGTAGAAAATTTATTAGCATTGATTGTAAGCAAGAACATTACAGGTAACTTAAAACAAAGAGTCCCAGAGTGGATGTAGACTCTTTGAGTTTATTTAATGAATGTCAAAGCTGACTTCCTTGTCAGTTTTAATTGTATAATAAATTCACCCTATTGTTTCCAGAAACTGTTCAGAAACAAATGTTAGGAGAGGCCTTGCAGGATTTTTTTAAACTAAGCTCAAACCGATTTTATTTCTAAACAGTTCTAAAATGTTAATTTCTTTGTGTAGGTTCTGGTTTTCCATTGACACCTTATTTTTGATAGAGGTCAATATTTTCAAGGCATAAGAAACATTCCTTTCAATTCAAGTGAATACACACCACTATTTTCCCACTGTTGTACGAATACAACAAATGAATTCAAACAACAAATGATGTCCCTAACAGAGGTCTAGGATGTAAAACTGTAGCATGATGGAGGGGTTGTGACCACAGTGAAAAATTATGCTTTCTTTCTTTGGGGCAAATAAAAAGGCTATGAGAAAAAGGGAAGGTAGATAAATGATAATGCTTGTTAAACCTTATCTGTGAGAAAAGTGAGGCCAAGTACTGACACCGTTAAGACATTTTTCTCAAAGGCTCACTTTACAAATATGTAACTACATTCTCTCATTTCCCCCCTCCACCTGCCCCCTGTTATTTCAGTTTTCTTCAATCAGCAGAACTCATGGAAGAACTAATAGCAAATGTAAATTGTGGAGGGGGCTAAAGTGGAGTGCTTTTCTCCAGTGGCAGTGTGGATTCAGTGACCCTATTTAAAACAAAATAGCACTACCAACCCCCCGACAGGAGGTGTAGTCAGTCTACTTGCCCCGGCTTCCTCATGCAATGGACTCACCACCAGGCCAGCCACAGTGAAGGCAGGAAAAGTCTGGAAAAAGATACTCTTCCTGGAAAGCAGGCATACTAGTTTAGCCGATTTGCTATTTTTACTTTAAAATTATTTCTTGACCACAGTCAGGTTTTGTAAAGTGCAGGCTGTCTTATAAGGACCACAGCTGTTCTCTCATCTTATGGCTGACATGAAACCTCTGGTTCACGGGGCTGTGGCTTGTCACCACTGGTCTCCTACGCACTTTCCCTCCCAGTAGCGGTGCCCCACCAGCCATTTCTGTCATCGCCTCCCTCACTGGTGTTTTCCTCCCATGTGGCTCCAAATATCAAAATAGGTCATCCACGGACAATAGCACAGGGAAATAAATGACAAAATCTAATAGTCATTTTTTTTATCTCATAAAAGTGACTAATGGGGAGGAAAACTTTTTGGCTCATTATACATATCCTACATTTTTTCACATACCATTATTTTTCAACATTGCAACATTTGTCACTGTTTTTGTTTTAAAAGAAATCTTATATGGGGTAAATTACCTGTTGAGAGGGAGATATGCCCTTGAAAACCATTGGCAAGTTTTCAATAGAGTCTGAATGGATTTATAAAATTAGCTTCTACTTCATTAGTTGGTGTTTTCCAGAGTAATATGAGGCCCGTAAAGCATGTATACTATCACGTCAAGAAAGAAGTTTAAGGGCTATTCCTGCTTTTCTAGGTAATAATAAATGTATTTTATTCAGAATACACAGCTCTCGAGCAGCCATCCCAAAGCTTTGTATCTGTTTATTCTATTACATTTGTCATTTCTACCATGGGCCGAGTTTCAGAATCTGAATGCATGGCCACTTTCCAAGGGACCCACCTATCTGAGGGATTCTGAGTTTCATGAGTATGAATTCATTTAAAATCAGATAAAGCTCCAAGCTCACTGTGATCGCTGTCTCCTGATACTCAAGCAGAGAGACTGAGAGAACCAAACACCTCAGGGGGACGCATGTCAGGGTGGGAAGAGGAGGTTTCAAGGTTATACAATCAGCCAGGGTTAAAAACCAACGTTATCCTTCAAAATCTCTTAGAATCACTCAACTCACTCTTGAAGGAAATTACAGTACAGCCTCCCAATGTGTTCTTGGCAGTCAGTCTTTTTGTGTTTTGGTTTTTTTGCAACATTGTAAAACATCACTAGGTTTCATGCTGAGCAGCCCACGCTGTGGCTGGCTTGTATCTAGAGGCCAAGTTTTATTGGGGGAGAGGAAGATGGACACAACTTGCTTTAAACACTAGAACCACGCTTGGTGCCATAAGATGTCCACAATACGAATTGTCAGGAAGCCGGCCTGGACTGAGAGGCCAGAAGCTTCATGTGAGTTCCTTCACAACACTGACTGTGCACCTACTGGGTCCCATGCCATGTACTGGGGTAAGCCAAGTACGGAGAATAAAGCCCCCTGTCATCACAGAGCTCACTCTAGAGTGTGAAAGCACATAATATAAATATACGAATAAATTTTTATGCAGACTGTAGATGGTGATAAGCACAGAGGAGAAAAGGTGGAGCAGGATGAAAGAGAAAGGGCAGGGGTGCCTCCTACAGAGCGGGAAGGGATGTCTTACTGATAAAAGTGCTATCTGAGCAGGCATTTGGAGGAAAAGCACGGCAGCTGGAGGAAACAGCGAGGATAACGTCCTGAGGGAACAGCACACTGGAGCCTGAGATGGGAAACGCCCATCTGCTTACTGTCTCTGTAGCCTGGCAAATGGAACAGACTTCTTTATTTAAAGTTATTCTATGTTAAGCTTAGATATATAGACAAATTCCTGTAATGTAAATAATTTAGCACTTTCAATGGACCAGGCCGCAGTCTAAGTGCTTTAAATGTATTGTTAAATTCCCCTAACAAAACTCTGAGATAGTGATTGTTATTACCTCCATTTACAGAGTCAGTAAACGAAGCTTAGGGATGTGAGCAACATATCCAAGATCCTAGAGCCAGAGGCAGGTGAAGCCTGGCTTAGCACCCAAGCCCTTTGATTCCAGAGCCTACCAGGCATGTGAAAATGACATGGTTGCCCTGGGAGTTCAATGCATAGACTGCTCTTCCAAACCAGGGAAGTCACTGAGGAATTCTATTTATGGTGACACTTAGTGATAGACAAATCCTGGGTGCTACTTACCTCCATACATTCAAGAAGGCAAAAACCGATGTACCATACTGGAGGTAGACACCTTATTATTTTTTTAACTGCTGCCATATCATTAGAATACAGTTTATGCTTAATATTTACTAACTTTTATTAATGTACACAAATACATATATTCATGATATTAAGATTTATACTTTTGAAATGCAACATGTGCAGGCTAAACTATAGCCATTCCTAAAAACATATTAAAATAAAAACTTGGTATGTGAAGGCACTGACTACATTGTATCAAGGTTCACTTAGCATTATGCACTGTTATGTTGTCAAAACACTCAGTCCAAAATAGGACTTCAATATGTGCAATAATGAATTGTCCTTTGATTGTCAAACTTTGGTGGTGGTGTGTACCACACTGTCAGATTCCTGCCTTTCCTGGGTGGGCCCTGACTTACTGAGGGTGGAGTCACTACCCATCTGCCATTCTGGTTGTATGTACAATCTAGCATGTTCTGACATGGCCTATGTGTGACAGCACACCCGTATCTGCGGGGATAAAAAAATTTCCATGAAAGCAGATTGAAAATTCAAGCCAGGTTTTAAAAAGAATTGAGATGTTTAATATCTCCACACTATCGTTCCTCATACATAAATATTTTTACCATATCCAGCAACTTCAGATTAGATATATATATGTAAGTGCTAAGGTCAGATAAATTAATACTAAGGACTAAAACATCAATTCTAAATTACGCAAAAGTTTTTTGCTGTAATACTCTATTCATAAAATTTCATGAAAGAGTTTTAAAACCTACAATTTAGTGTATTATTAATCAGGTTTTTTTTTCTTTCCAAGGAATTTTTTTAAGGAGAATATATACTGGCTTATTGTAAGTTCAGATTGCGATGTATTATTTAGTACTGAACATAAAATCATAACAGCCTTAATATGTGAATTTTTTCTCAAGTATATCTCCTGACTGTAATAAACATATACAGCAGATCTAAAACAGAACTTGATAACAATGCACTCATATCATTCTACCGTAACTCTAACTGAAAAACAAATTCAGTAATATCAAACTTCCCAAAGAAATTGCCAGGTTAAGTAAGAACCTATCGTCCTAAGTATCTGGCCTTCCAAATATTAAACCAGTATTTTACTAGTTTCAGTTTTTCTAAGGGTCTCTTAAGGTAAAGGAGATAAATTAAGGGGAAAATGACAAGCATATTTACTGTGATTGCATGAGTCAGTCCAGAGCAAAGTAACCAATACATATCAAGCAATACAAAATAATAATTTGTTTGCTGTGTTTGTTCAAGTCCCCATACAGTCTTGGAGGACACAACATGGCAAGGTTAATGAGTTCATGCAGTGAATTTAGGCATTGGAAGATAAGAACTTTCAAGATTCATAATTTAGATAAACCACTTATAAAAAATTAAAGAACAATTAAATGCTAAACTTACATCTGCTCCATCTCATAGAGGGCAGGAATCCCAACATCCTTGTTTCTCATTATATCCTCAAAGCCTATTTTAGAAGTTGACATATAATAGGCACTCTACTTCTCTAGCTTTAAAGTCTATGCCATTTCATTTTCCTAGTGTTTCTCCAACTGAGATCTATAGACCATGTGCAGGGGCAGATACAAACATATGCTCAAGGGTCTGAATTAACCTCAAGAATCTGTCAATTTTGTTAGACAGCACTTGTCCATGAAATGATTAATCTACAAGTATTCTAGACAATCTGAAATCACCAATTTTAAACAAGAACTGCTTCCCTATTTGAGTGCCTTGGGTTTTATTTGTAATCATAATTGAATTCTTGGTAGTAACCTTATGCAAGAAGCAGGGAATTAAGAGCACAAGTTCTGAAACCAGACTGCCCGGATTTGCATTTTGGCTTTACCACAAGCTGTGATATCCTGGACCAGGCATCCTGACTCAGTTTTCCCATCTATAAAAATGTGGTAGAACTTAACTTTTAATATTTAACTAGCATAGATGTTGTTAGGCTGACATTTCCTAATATTAAAAAAAGGACAATTTTCTGGTGCCCAACATTATCACGTTTATTTTTCTAAAAGCTATCAAAAAATTTTTTTTGGTAATAATTCGTAATAGACATACACCCAGAAAGATGGACCTGTAATAGCTGTTTATCAGCTTTTAACCCTCTTAGTATTATTATTACCATTTAGGTGAATGCTTCTTTTTTTATATTATTAGATATGTGTGGAAAAGGTTCCTAACTTTCATACATGCAGATGCAGTTTATACAAATATAAATAATGGGTTTAAAGCAATGAGATGGCACTATACTGCTTAGGGTATAATCCATCATCTGTTCTCTGTAAAAGCTCCCTAGAAGTAGGAAATGTTTGGGAGTTACTGTGTCAACCAGCACACGAGAAGATAAACTGATAATGCTATATTACTCAACAAAGGAAAAACAGCGTCTGCCCAAGTTTCCAAGTGAGGATTTCTAAGACTAACTAAAGCACATAATCCTTCTTGGGTAGCAAAATAATTCCATCCTTAAGACATGAAGAATCTATTATTCTCACTCAATACTAAGCCAAACTATATCAAAAATGAGATATTAAAATGCAGAAAATTAACTAAATATAGGTGAGAAGTTACAAATCCTAAATAGGAAAATCTTTCTCCCTAAGAAAACTGATAAATTAAGATAGATGTCCATGTGTTTTGGGTTTAAGTAGAGTGATCTACAGAAGTGCATTATAAAAATCCACTGGTCTTTTAATATTTTCATATTAATACTCTTTCAAATAATTTTTCATAATTTCTGGTAACATTTTAATAATGCATCTAATCCTAGATGAAGTGTCAATGCATTATTATGGATTTAGTTTGTAGTTCTGATTTGCTGATAGTTTGATAGTGTACTTGGGGTTGCAAGTAAAACACAGGCAGCTAAAACAGATAAAACCTATGATTACAAAAAGTCAGTAGTGTGATTCTTTGGAAAAAGATAGTGGAACTTCGTTAAGAAAAAGGGAAGAAGACCACTGGTTTCTGGAATTATAGTGGAAAATGCACAATATACTTAAATAAATAAATTCTGACAGGAAACTACATGAATATATATTTCAGATTATATATATATATATAAAATACATGTATTTATTTATATTTATGTAAGTATATATATATTATAAAACATATAAGCATATTTTACAATATATATATATACAAGAGAGAGAGACGGATTTTAGGTGTTTGTTTTTGTGGGTTTTATTAGAATTCTTACACAAATAGCCTGGGAAAATTACAATTAGAATCAAGAAATAAACTGTACTATGAATATAGTTTCCATGGGGAAGATTCAGCTTTCTCTTCTGTGACGGAACACTTCAGCTAAGGACAGAGTAACTTAGACTGATCAGTAGAAAAACAAAATAATGGATAAGAGTATTAGAAATGTTCAACACTTGGCTATTCTAGAACTTGAGATCTGCCATTCCAGATTTTCAAAAACTCAGCTGATTATTTCCACATATAATTTAAGTAACTAGTTTTATTTAGTTATGAATTGTTAGAAGAAGCTTATATGTATACTATTTGGTATATTATCCTAACAAATTTTTTCAAACTATAAAATTCAGCCTGCCTAAACTGAGAAAGTTACTTTTCAAATGAAACCAATTTGGTGATTAAATAGCCATTTCAAACTTTATTATTTTTTTATTAAGGTGTCATTGATATACACTCTTATGAAGGTTTCACAAGAAAAACAATGTAGTTATTACATTTACCCTTATTACAAAGTCCCCGCCATACCCCATTGCAGTCACTGTCCATTAGTGTAGTAAGATGCCACAGAGTCCCTATTTGTCTTCCCTGGGCTACACTGTCTTCCCCATGACCCCACACACACCATGTGCACCAATCATGATACCCCACAATCCCCTTCTTCCTCCCAACCCCCCACCCTCCCCCACCCCGCCACCCTCCCCCACCCCTTCCCTATGGTATCCACTAGTCCCTTCTTGGACTCTGTGAGTCTGCTGCTGTTTTGTTCCTTCAGTTAGCTTTGTGGTTATACTCCACAAATGAGGTAAATCATTTGGTATTTGTCTTTCTTTGCATGACTTATTTCACTGAGCGTAATACCCTCTAGTTCCATCTATGTTGTTGCAAATGGTAGGATTTGTTTTTTTCTTATGGCTGAGAAGTATTCCGTTGTGTATATGTACTACACCTTCTTTATCCATTCATCTACTGATGGACACTTAGGTTGCTTCCATTTCTCAGCTATTATAAATAGTGCTGCGATAAACATAGGGGTGCATATGTCCTTTTGAATCTGAGAAGTTGTTTTCTTTGGGTAGATTTGTAGGAGTGGAATTCCCAGGTCAAATGTATTTCTTTTTTTTTCTGTCTGTCTATCTATCTATCTATCTATCTATCTATCTATCTATCTATCTATCTATCTATCTATCTATCTATCTTTCTTTCTTTCTTTCTTTCTTTTATTACTATTATTATTATTTTTTGGAGACTTTTTCCCCTTATTTATTTATTTATTTTTATTAAGGTATTATTGATATACACTCTTATGAAAGTTTCACATGAAAAAACAATGTGGTTACTTCATTTACCCATATTATCAAGTCCTCACCCATACCCCAATACAGTCACTGTCCATCAGTGTAGTAAGATGACACAGATTCACTGTTTGTCTTCTCTGTGCTACACTGTTTTCCCAGTGATCCGCCACACCATGTATACTAAACATAATACCCCTCAATCCCCTTTTCCCTCCCTACCCACCCTCCCACATCCCTCCCCTTTGGTAACCACTAGTTCCTTCTTGGAATCTCTGAGTCTCCTACTATTTTGTTCCTTCAGTTTTGCTACGTTATTATACTCCACAAATGAGTGAAATCATTTGGCACTTGTCTTTTTCCACCTGGCTTATTTCACTGAGCATAATATCCTCCAGCTCCATCTATGTTGTTGCAAATGGCAGGATCTGTTTCCTTCTTATGGCTGAATAGTATTCCATTGTGTATATGTACCATATCTTTATCTATTCATCTGCTGATGGACACTTAGGTTGCTTCCATATCTTGGCTATTGTAAAAAGTGCTGCAATAAACATAGGGGTGCACATGTCTTTTTGAATCTGAGAAGTTGTACTCTTTGGGTAAATTCCAAGGAGTGGGATTCCCAGGTCAAATGGTATTTGTATTTTTCGTTTTTTGAGGAACCTCCATATTGCTTTCCACAATGGCTGAACTAGCTTACATTCCCACCAGCAGTGTAGGAGGGTTCCCTTTTCTCCGCATCCTCACCAGCATTTGTTGTTCTTAGTCTTTTGGATGGTGGCCATCCTTACTGGTGTGAGGTGATATCTCATTGTGGTTTTAATTTGCATTTCCCTGATGATTAGTGATGTGGAGCATCTTTTCATGTGTCTGTTGGCCATCTGAATTTCTTCTTTGGAGAACTATCTCTTCATCTCCTCTGCCCATTTTTTAATCAGGTTATTTGCTTTTTGGGTGTAGAGGCATGTAAGTTCTTTATATATTTTGGATGTTAACCCCTTGTTGGATATGTCATTTACAAATATATTCTCCTATACTGTTGGATACCTTTTTGTTCTGTTGATGGTGTCCTTTGCTGTACAGATACTTTTTAATTTGATGTAGTCCCATGAGTTCATTTTTGCTTTTGTTTCCCTTGCTCGAGGAGATGCTTTCAGGGAGAAGTCGTTCATGCTTATATTCAGGAGATTTTTGCCTATGTTTTTTTCTAAGAGTTTTACGGTTTCATGAGTGGCATTCAGGTCTTTGATCCATTTTGAGTTTACTTTTGTGTATTGGGTTAAACAATAATCCAGTTTCATTCTCTTGCATATAGCTGTCCAGTTTTACCAACACCAGCTGCTGAAAAGGCTGTCATTTCCCCATTGTATGTCCATGGCTCCTTTATCATATATTAATTGACCATATATGGTTGGGTTTATATCAGGGCTCTCTAGTCTGTTCCATTGATCTATGGATCTGTTCTTGGGCCAGTACCAAATTGTCTTGATTACTGTGGCTTTGTAGGAGAGCTTGAAGTCAGGGAGCATAATTCCCCATTTTATTCTTCCTTCCAGGATTGCATCGGCTATTTGGGGTCTTTTGCAGTTCCATATGAATTTTAGAACCATTTGTTCCAGTTCATTGAAGAATGCTGTTGGTATTTTGATAGGAATTGCACTGCATCTGTAGATTGCTTTAGGTAGTATAGCCATTTTGACAATATCAATTCTTCCTATCCATGAGCACGGGATGTGTTTCTATTTATTGGTATCTTCTTTAATTTCTCTCATGCATGTCTTGTAGTTTACAGAGTACAGGTCTTTCACTTCCTTGGTTAGGTTTATTCCTAGGTATTTTATTCATTTTGATGCAACTGTGAATGGAATTTTTTCCTGATTTCTCTCTCTGCTAGTTCATTGTTAGTGCATAGGAATGCCACAGATTTCTGTGTATTAATTTTGTATTCCGCAACTTTGCTGAATTCAGATATTAGATCTAGTAGTTTTGGAATGGATTCTTTAGGTTTTTTTATGTAGAATATCATGTCAACTGCAAACAGGGACAGTTTAATTTCTTCCTTGCCAATCTGGATGCCTTTTATTTCTTTGTGTTGTCTGATTGCCGTGGCTAAGACCTACTGTACTATGTTGAATAACAGTGGGGAGAGTGGGCATCCTTGTCTTGTTCCCGATCTTAAAAGAAAAGCTTTCAGCTTCTTGCTGTTAAGTATAATGTTGGCTGTCAGTTTGTCATATGCAATTTTTATTATGTTGATGTACTTGCCCTCTATACCCATTTTGTTGAGAGTTTTTATCATGAATGGATGTTGAATTTTGTCAAATGCTTTTTCAGCATCTATGGAGATGATCATGTGGTTTTTGTCCTTCTTTTTGTTGATGTGGTGGATGATGTTGATGGACTTTCGAATGTTGTACCATCCTTGCATCCCTGGAATAAATCCTCCTTGATCATGATGGACGATACTTTTGATGTATTTTTGAATTCGGTTTGCTAATATTTTGTTGAGTATTTTTGCATCTATGTTCATCAGGGATATTGGTCTGTAATTTTCTTTTTTTGTGGCGTCTTTGCCTGGTTTTGGTATTAGAGTGATGCTGGCCTCATAGAATGAGTTTGGAAGTATTCCCTCTTCTTCTACTCTTTGGAAAACTTTAAGGATGGGTATTAGGTCTTCACTAAATGTCTGATAAAATTCAGCAGTGAAGCCATCTGGTCCAGGAATTTTGTTCTTAGGTAGGTTTTTGATTACTAATTCAATTTCATTGCTAGTAATTCGTCTGTTCAGATTTTCTGTTTCTTTCTGGGTCAGTCTTGGAAGGTTGTATTTTTCTAGAAAGTTGTCCATTTCTTCTAGGTTATCCAGTTTGTTGGCATATAATTTTGCATAGTATTCTCTCATAATTCTTTCTATTTCTGTGGTATCCATAGTGACTTTTCCTTTCTCATTTCTGATTCTGTTTATGTGAGTAGATTCTCTTTTTTTCTTGATAAGTCTGGTTAGGGATTTATGTATTCTGTTTATTTTGTCAAAGAACAAGCTCTTGGTTTCATTGATTCTTTCTATTGTTTTATTCTTCTCGATTTTATTTATTTCTTCTCTAATCTTTATTATGTCCTTCCTTCTGCTGACTTTGGGCCTAATTTGTTCTTCTTTTTCTAGTTTCATTAATTGTGAGTTTAGACTGCTCATATGGGATTGTTCTTCTTTCCTGAGGTAAGCCTGTTTTGCAATATACTTTCCTCTCAGCACGCCTCTGCCCATTTTTTCATTGCATTATTTGCTTTTTGTTTGTTGAGGTGCATGAACTCTTTGTATATTTTGGACGTCAACCCCTAATTGGATATGTCATTTATAAATATATTCTCCCATACTGTAGGATGCCTTTTTGTTCTACTGATAGTATTCTTTGCATTACAGAAGTTTTTAGTTTGATATAGTCCCACTTGCTAATTTTTGCTTTTGTTTCCCTTGTCCATGGAGATATGTTCATGAAAAAGTTGCTCATGTTTATATTCAAGAGAGTTTTGCCTATATTTTCATCTAAGAGTTTTATGGTTTCAAGACTTACATTCAGGTCTTTGATCCATTTCAACTTCAGTTTTTTAATGGAGTTAAACAGTAATCCAGTTTCATTCTCTTACATGTAGCTGTCAACAACAGCTGTTGAGAGACTGTCATTTCCCCATTGTATATCCAAGGCTCCTTTAGCGTACATTAATTGACCATATATGCTTGGGTTAATATCTGGACTCTCTATATTGTTCCACTGGTCTATGGGTCTGTTGTTGTGCCAGTACAAAATTGTCTTGATTATTGTGGCTTTGAAGTAGAGCTTGAAGCTGGAGAGCGTAATCCCCCCAGTTTTATCTTACTTCTCAGGACTTCTTTTGGTATTCAGGGTCTTTTGTGGTTCCATATGAATTTTAGAACTATTTGTTCCAGTTTGTTGAAGAATGCTGTCGGTATTCTGATAGGGGTTGAATTGCATCTGTAGATTGCTTTAAGCATGATGGCCATTTTAACAATATTAATTCTTCCTACCCAAGAGCATGGGATGAATTTCCATTTATTAGTACCCTCTTTAATTTCTCTTAAGAGTGTCTTGTCGTTTTCATGGTATAGGTCTTTCACTTCCTTTGTTAGATTTATTCCTAGGTATTTTATTCTTTTTCATGCAGTTATGAATGGAATTCTTTTCCTGATTTCTTGTTCTGCTAGTTCATCATTAGTGTATAGGAATGCAACAGAGTTCTGTGTATTAACTTTTTATCCTGCAACTTTGCTGAATTCAGATATTAGTTCTAGTAGTTTTGGAGTGGCTTCTTTAGGGTTTTTTATGTACAGTATCACGTCACCTGCAACCAGTGACAGTTTGACTTCTTCCTTTGAAATCTGGATGTCTTTTATTTCTTTGTGTTGTCCGATTGCTGTGGTTAGGACCTCCAGTACTATGTTGAATAATAGTGGGGTGAGTGGGCATCCTTGTCTTGTTCCTGATCTTAAAGGAAAAGCTTTCAGCTTCTTGCTATTAAGTATAATGTTGGCTGTGGGTTTGTCATATATGGCCTTTATTGTGTTGATGTACTTGCCATCTATACCCATTTTGTTGAGTTTTTATCATGAATGGATGTTGAATTTTTTCGAATGCTTTTTCAGCATCTACGGAGATGATTATATGGTTTTTTTTTTACTTCTTTTTGTTGATGTGGTGGATGATGTTGATGGATTTTCGAATGTTGTACCATCCTTGCATCCCTGGGATGAATCCCACTTGATCATGGTGTATGAACCTCTTGATGTATTTTTGAATTCGGTTTGCTACTATTTTGTTCAGTATTTTTGCATCTATGTTCATCAGGGATATTGGTCTGTAGTTTTTCTTTTTTTGTGGTGTCTATGCCTGTTTTTGGTATTAGAGTGATGCTGGCTTCATAGAATGAGTTTGGAAGTTTTCCCTCCTCTTCTATTTTTTGGAAAATTTTAAGGAGAATGGGTATTATGTCCTCTCTATACATCTGGTAAAATTCACTGGTGAATCTATCTGGTCCAGGGGTTTTGTGCTTGGGTAGTTTTTTGATTACCGATTCAATTTCATTGCTGATAATTGGTCTGTTTAGATTTTCTCTTTCTTCCTGGCTCAGTCTTGGAAGATTGTATTTTTCTAGAAAGTTTTCCATTTCTTCTAAGTTATCCAGTTTGTTAGCATATAGATTTTCACAGTATTCTCTAATAATTCTTTGTATTTCTGTGGTGTCTGTCGTGACTCAGTTCTGATTCTGTTTGTGTGTGTAGAGTCTCTTTTTTTCTTAATAAGTCTGGCTAGGGGTTTATCTATTTTGTTCATGTTCTCAAAGAACAAGCTCTTGATTTCATTAATTTTTTTCTATTGTTTTATTCTTCTCAATTTTATTTATTTCTTCTCTGATGTTCCTCCTTCTGCTGACTTTGGGCTTCATTTTTTCTTCTTTGTCCAGTTTCAATAATTGTGAATTTAGACTATTCATTTATGATTGTTCTTCCTTCTTTAAATAGGCCTGGATTGCTATAAATTCTCTTAGAACTGCCTTTACTGCATCCCAAAGAAGTTGTGACATAGTGCTGTTGTTTTCATTTGTCTCCACATATTGCTTGATTTTTGTTTTAGTTTGGTCATTGATCCTTTGATTATTTAGGAGCATGTTTTTAAGCCTCCATGTGTTTGTGACCCTTTTTGTTTTCTTTGCACAATTTATTTCTAGTTATATACCCTTGTGATTTGAGAAGTTGGTTGGTACAATTTCAATCTTTTTGAATTTATTGAGGCTCTCTTTGTGGCCTAGTATGTGGTCTATTCTGGAAAATGTTCCGTGTGCACTTGAAACAAATGTGTATCCTGCTCCTTCTGGGTGGAGAGTTCTGTAGATGTCTGTTAGCTCCATCTGTTCTAATTTGTTGTTCAATGCCTCTGTCTCCTTACTTATTTTCTGACTGGTTGATCTGTCCTTTGGAGTGAGTGGAGTGTTGAAGTCTCTTAGAATGAATGCATTACATTCTATTTCCCCTTTTAATTCTGTTAGTATTTGTTTCACATATGTAGGTGCTCCTGTGTTGGATGCATAGATATTTATAATGGTTATATCCTCTTCTTGGATGGACCCCTTTATCATTATGTAATGTCCTTTCTCACTTGTGACTTTTTTGAAGTCTCTTTTGTCTGATACAAGCACTGCAACTCCTGCTTTGTTCTCCCTATTAGTTGCATGAAATATATTTTTCCATCCCTTCAGTTTTATTCTGTGTATGTCTTTGGGTTTAAAGTGAGTGTCTTGTAGGCAGCATATAGTTGGGTCATGTTTTTTATCCATTCAGTGACTCTATGTCTTTTGATTGGTGCATTCAGACCATTTACATTTAGGGTGATTATCGATAGGTATGTACTTTTTGGTATTGCAGGCTTCAGATTCATGGTTACCAAAGGTTCAAGGTTAACTTCCTTACTATCTAAGAGTCTAACTTAACTCACTTAGTATGCTATTACAAACACAATCTAAAGGTTCTTTTTTTTTTCACCTCCTTTTCGTCCTCCTCCATTCTTATATATTAGGTATCATATTCTATACTCTTTGTCTATCCCTTGATTGACTTTGGGGTAGTTGATTTAATTTTGCATTTGCTTAGTAAATAATTGTTGTACATTCTTTACTGTGGTTTTATTACCTCTGGTGACAGCTATTAAACCTTAGGAACACTTCCATCTATAGCAGTCCTTTCAAAATACACTGTAGAAATTGTTTGTGGGAGGTAAATTCTCTCAGCTTTGCTTATCTGAAAATTGTTTAATCCCTCCTTCAAATTTAAATGATAATCTTGCCAGATAAAGTATTCTTGATTCAAGGCCTTTCTGTTACATTGCATTAAATACATCATGCCACTCCCTTCGGGCCTGTAAGGTTTCTGCTGAGAAGTCTCATGATAGCCTGATGGGCTTTCCTTTGTATGTGATCTTATTTCTCTCTCGGGCTGCTTTTAATAGTCTGTCCTTATCCTTGATCTTTGCCATTTTAATTACTATATGTCTTGATGTTGTCTTCCTTGGGTCCATTGTGTTGGGAGACCTGTGTACCTCCATGGCCTGAGAGACTATCTCCCTCCCCAGATTGGGGAAGTTTCCAGCAATTATTTCTTCAAAGACACTTTCTATCCCTTTTTTTCTCTCTTCTTCTGGTACCCCTATAATACGAATATTGTTCCATTTGGATTGGTAATACAGTTCTCTCAGTATTCTTTCATTCCTAGAGATCCTTTTTTCTCTGTGCCTCAGCTTCTTTGTATTCCTCTTCCCTAATTTCTATTTCATTTATCGTCTCCTCCATCGTATCTAATCTGCTTTTAATACCATGTTTCTTCAACGACTGGATCTCCATCCTAAATTTGTTTCTGAGTTCTTGAATATTTTTCTATACCTCCATGAGCATGTTAATGATTTTTATGTTGAAATCTCTTTCAGGAAGATTCATGAGGTCGACTTCATTTGAATCTTTCTCAGGTGTATTCATAATTTTGCTTTGAACTAGGTTCCTTTGATGTTTCATAATTTGTCTGTGGTGCCCTCTAGTGCCCAGAAGCTCTACTCTCTGGAGCTGCTCAGCCCTGTAGCAATGTTGGGAGGCTGCAGAGGAGTGGTATTGGTGCTTGGGGGGAGGAAAGAGCTTTTTCCTGCTACGTGACTGCTATGCCTGTCTCCACTACCAGAACCAGTGGGCTGAACACACAGTTGTAAGCCTCTGTGCTTTGTGTTTGTATCTGCCATAGGCGGAGCTTCCCTCTGGTTGGCCTGATGCCATGGCAGGGCTTGCCAGTTTGCGAGCCTCAGCCAGGTGCAGGGCAGCCGAGAGGAAGACACAGCAGGCTGCATATCATGGTGGGAAGCTTGGAGTTACCTAGCCAGCTAGGGGGATGGAGCACTTGAAGATTGTTTTAGCTCCCATCCTGTTAGGCAGAGTGCACCCAGACAATTTTGTCTACTTGTCCTTTCTCCTGAGCAGTAAGCTCTGTGCAAGCCTTGCCCTTTTAGCAGCCTTTTCGCCGTTAGGAAGTCTCTCAGACTGCCCACCCAGATCAGCCAGATATGAATCCCGGTTTTCCACAAGGAGCTGCAATCTCCGTCTCTCCAGGTATTCTGCCGTCTTAGCTTTCCAACCGCACTAAATCACCAGAGCACCATGCAATATAGGTTCATGCTCCCAGAACAGATCTCCAGGGCTAGGTGTTCAGCAGTCCCAGGCTTCCATTCCCTGCCCGCTCTGTTTCTCTTCCTCCCACCATGAGCTGGGGTGGGGGAATGGCTTGGGCCCTGCCTGGTCACAGCTTTGGTATGCTACCCTGTTCCATGAGGTGTGATCTTTTTTCCAGGTGTATGCAGTCTGGTGCAGCCTTCTTTCCTGTTACATTTTCAGGATTAGTTGTATTAAATTATATTTTCGTATTATATGTGGTTTTAGGAGGTCTCTGTCTCACCTCTCACGCCACCATCTTTAATCCTGACAAACTTTCAAATGGTATTTCTATTTTTAGTTTTTTTGAGGAACCTCCATACTGCTTTCCACAATGGTTGAACTAGATTACATTCCTACCAGCAGTGTAGGAGGGTTCCCCTTTCTCCGCATCCTTGCCAGCATTTGTTGTTCCTAGTCTTTTATATATTGGCCATCCTAACTGGTGTGAGGTGATATCTCATTGTGGTTTTAATTTGCATTTCCCTGATAATTAGCGATGTGGAGCATCTTTTCATGTGCCAGTTGGCCATCAGATTTCAAACTTTTTCTCACAAGATCTCTAATGGCACCACATTTGCCCTCTTTAACTTGTCATTTACTGTTCAAAAAGGAAATGTGCATATATCGTAAAGCTGCATTTCTGGGAGTTATTTGAGTAGATACCACTTAAAAAAGTGACAACAAAAAATGAAGATGAAAACCACGTGGGAATAATGTGAGTTGGTCAAATATAAATGATCTATTCTTAAGAAACTGACTTCTCTATAGTTTTTTGAAGTAACCATAAAGTAAGTTCAGGATAACTGTGGTTAAAACTGCAGTATTTCCAGCATCTCCTGCCTGGCCTTAATCCATCTCCCTATCAGTGAGTGTTTGCAGGGGGTGGAGAGAAGTAGTCCATCTCCCTATCAATGGGTGCTTACAGGGGGTGGGGGGAGGAGGCCAGCGCACACAGGACAGAGAGGTTTTGAGGTCTTCTTGGCCAGGACCTCAGAGAAACAGGTGAGCAGGAGTAGACAGATGGAATCAGGTTTCTTGTGAGCAATAAAAGGGTTTCTCCCCATCTAGTTTTTCTTTCAACCGATTTTGGCTTCAGTGGTTTGTGGTTTATTTGCCCAGGGCTGGGAAACACATTTCCCACCATCACCCCCCGGAGTTACAATAACTTATAAAACTCTAAATACCACAGTAGCTATTTGTTGGCACTTGATGTCCAAGGAAATAACTGTTTATAAGACAAAGACTGGAAAACTTCATAGCACCCACATTTGTCTACATTTACTGCACACTGCTCTTAAAGATGCCACTCTTTTCATTTCATTTCCAGGGCTTGTCGGCAAAGGTAATGTTACAGCAATATATTTAATCAATTCTTCTCAAGTGATAAAGAGAAACTCTTGATTCTGACATCCAGTGACAAGAAGTTTAACATTACAAAACTTAGTTTGGGAGAATAATGTCTTCCAGGATGAAAACTCTCCTTGACTGAAGGAGACAGGCTCTCTGTGCCTTCCTTTTGACGAGGCCTCATCCTTCATCCTTGTCTGAATCCTGCCGGACAGCTATAGCAAGAATTCTGGTAAATCAATTTAATGAGAGTCTCCCTACACTTTATGTCTGACCACCTTGATACCTGATCAAATTCCTCAGCCCCCATGCTAGTTGGCTATAAATCCCTAGTGTCATTGCTGTATTTAAGGTGGGACCCGATCTCTCTTCCCTATTACAAGTCTTAACACTAACTACAATCATCCTGAATAAAGTCTTCCTTACCATATGTACAAGTGTCAGAATAATTTTTCTTTAACAGAGACATAGGGATTTTGAGGGAAATTACTCTACCAATCTATTAATTTTTCAGCATCTGCCTTTTACCTGTCTTTAAGGCAAAATGTAAGATGATTTTATCTGTACATGGAAGTGAGAGTTCTGATAGGTAGCAAGGACTCAGGAGTGGAGGAAAGGTATGGAAACAGAAAAAAAGGGGGTGGAATGATACAGGAAATTAGAAGAAAGAGGGAATAAAGATTCATACACAAAAATAGCTTTTTGTTAATGTTCGTGTGTATTTAAAGTAAACATGGTCCCATAAGATCAACCAAGGATCAGAAACTTAAATGTTTAAAAGGACAATGGAAATGCGGGAGACCATCTGTGGAAATAACCAAAGGGGATTTTGTGAAGAATGTGGTGACTGGGAAAGGGCACATCCTTACGTCCTTCTGATAACTAATCCATCTTAGCTTACACTCCCAGGTGGGCTGGTGTTATTAGATTAACTGAGTTATACAAACAAAACAAAACAGGATTTCAGTTTCTCTGGAGGAGAAGGGGCTAAATGTAATTTTAGCATGTGGTCCCAAAATTCAAGCAATTCATGCAAAAGATACCCCCAAAAAGAAACGTGAGTAAAAATAAACATGCTTGGAATCAGAGAACATAATGAAGCAGAATTTCCTAAAGGTTCTGATGTTACCCAATCTAAAGTACTCACCCTGGTTTCCTTTATAGCCATGAGCCGCTTACCTTCCTGCCCCTGCCTCACTACCCCCCATCCTTTTCTGGGCGTGGATCTAACACACACACACAGTGTATACACACATTTTCAAAAAATGATGTTTAAAAATGATTGCATGTGGATTGTGATAAAAACAATCGAAGGATGGAAAAACTATAAATAGTAGTTCTGCCCAAGTATGTGATCCCAGTTGAGGTGACAACTGGCCCACGCCACCAGTTAATAAACAAGTGGGTTGTACTAACCATCTTTGTCTTTTAAGCACAAAGAGTTATCCCAGACAATAAACAGAATAAAATGAGAAACCACTTCAGAAACTCATTTTTTTTCTGGTTTATCTAACATTTTCAAAACAGAAGCATGACACAAAGCCACCTACAATGTGAGCAGAGAAGTAAATGCACCAAAAATGGGACTTGCCGACTCGTTAGGGGAAATGTGCTGCAAAATGTAAATCATTTCAAAAGAAGTTCTACAGTGGAAAGGAGTTTATAGACAGATATGTGTGTGATGAGACTAAAACCAATCCTGGCATAACTGAAGCTTGCCAGGAAGTGAGCATCTAGCTTATTGAAATTAGACAAAAAGAATTAGATATTTGATTTCTACTGATGTGTGAATAAATATACACAATATCAATGTGATGAAGCCTGTTTATGAACTGAAGCAGAATAAGGGTTTGCTGGCTTGATCTGGGTCTGTGTGAATAAAACAGTCTCTAGACCCATTTAATAAAACCAGGTAAAACATGGGGTAAAACTGATGGCAATTTCTCTCTAGACTGAAACCTATTTATTCTGGGTTTTCCAACTTACTCCGTTTTCTAACTGCAAAATATATAGATGCATTTGGAACTGAAATAACTAATAAAAGTGGGGAATATAGGTGCAATATTAAAACACATTTTATTCATAAAGTCAGCCTTATGATTCTGGGATCCATATACTATCAGTGCTTCAAAGTTAAGAGACACATGGTTTGTAATTTTCCCACATCACATAAGCCTGTGGAAAGTTTTGGAAGAAGCATGTTTCTTCTTCCATTTACAAGCAGAAACATGGTTTAACTGCTTCCCAGACAAATTATTATTAACCCTGTCATTTTTTCTCCCCAGCAAAAAAACTCAGTAATTTCCCTTCAAAAAAATCCCTTATATGGTCACATCTGAATCTGTCCTGTTTAACTTAATTTCATGTTCTCTTGCTCTAATTAGGGTTGAAGAATATCTTTCCCATCAAAAAATAAGCCGTAACTTGGAATATTTTCTATCTCTTCCATCAGATGAATCCAAATAATTAATACTTAACCTCTCCCAGCAGATCCCAGCCTTAGCTGGTTATTTCTACTGCATAGCTATCTTCCTCCACCCCTTCCTCACCATCATATTTATCATTAAAAGGGTAATCCAAATAGAAAGTAATGCAGAATATGTAGACTATCTCATAATACAGCTGCACTCTCTTACAGTGAACTCATTTCTTTGAATACAATATTTCTAATTTTTATCTTTTGACAAATTATGATTGCTAAAGAGCCCAAATGAGTAACATTGGCTTTGATCACACTTTGATAATGCTGAGATAATTAATGTTTTAAGTGCCTAAGAAAACTATAATGCACATACATACCTTTCTATTGGATAGTCTGATCCTTGTAACAAATGCACATGGAAGAATATTTATAAAATATTATACATACTAGATTTATAAAGGGTGAATGCAACATCTAGCATAAAGGTTAAAGAGTTGAATCAAAACTAGAAGTAATCTATCAGTGATTTCAGACCTTCATTTAAAATCATCACAAAATGACCAGTGACTTAATGCCATGTTTCACAAAACGTATATTTATTGGCATTTATTCATCACATATAGATATTATGGGCCTATATAAAATATTACCTACTGGCACGTCAGCATACCTAGCTTTCCACAAGTCTTTAACCTCAAATTCTGTCCCTCTTTCCACAGGATCAGTGGATAACCAAGTAACTACAATAGAGGTAATTTACTACTTAAGCTTACATCCCCTCCATTTCTAATTTTGTTTAATTCCCCTTCTATCTTCATAGTCTATGTTTTTCTTCTGTGGTTTCTGGGGAGAAATGATCCTTTAAGATCTTTGCTTTTTCCTTGCTCTCCCCTCTACTAGCACATGTTTAGTCTCATATTTAAACCCGCCACACACATCCCTTAACACCTATATTTGATATTTAATAACACACATTTAATATTTCTTTGGTATCACCCTTTGTCTTCTGTTTACCTCCAAACATATTTACAAAATAATTTTATGTGCTCTGCTCCCAATTCTCCGTTTCCTTAACACCTTCAAAATTTCTGCCCACGTCACTTACAGGACACGGCACTCCTGAAGGTCGACAATGTTGTTTTACTGTCAGAAGCCAATGGGCTCTCCCCGTCCTTGTTTTTCTTTACCTTTGAGCAGCAGTGGAAACTACTCACTAAGATTTCTATGTCCTGCTGTTGTCTCATATCTTCCTTATCCTACATTCCAAATGTAAAGATGCCCAGGGGCTTGGGATTCTCTCTCTTCTCTCCCTTTGTTCATCTCTCCCTGGGTGATCTTTTTCACTCCTTTGGTATTATCTCCTACAACTGACTCCCACATCTCTGTCCCTACCTATGGCCTATTCCACTACACCCAGTTGACAGGGGTGTCCTATAGAGAATTACAATGTGCTGTATCATCAGAATCTATGTGGACCAAACTTAACACTTTCTTAATGAAATCAACACACCCCTCTGACTGCCCTATTGCTAGGGCAAAATATTTCTTTCTGTCCCAAGTTACTTAAATTCAAAGTTTTGGAACACTCACTGAGCCAACTCATTTTCCTGCTCTCATCCTACCAAATAATCTGTTTATTTCCCCGGCATGCATGTCTTTTCCATTCTACCGTGTTTTGTATTTTAGGATCTATTACACCTTCTGCCTGTACTGTTACAGTGACCTTTTGTTTTACCCAAGGCTGCAGGTCTCATCTCTACTTTCCCAAATGCAAGACACACTCCTAATATAAATGACCATCTTAAATGATCACTTTTATTACACCATGCTGCTTACCACAATTCTGAAATACAAACTCCTCATTGTTAGCATGGTATCCAAAGTTTCATCTGATTTAATCTGAGCTTTTAGTTCCTCCTTTCCTTACTCTTCCTCTCGACCCCCAGTCCCTGGCGATATAAACTACACCTCCTTACTATTTCGTGGGCATAGTTCATGCTTCCTGAGCTGCGTGCCCTTGTTTCTGCATATGCTTCTACCTGCCGGAATTCTCTTTTCTCTTCCTCCTGCTAAAATCTTCACCAATAAACATTCACTATTGCAAGACTTTTGAGCTTGCCAACTCTCAGTACCTGCCGGCATCAGTCCAGCTGAAGGTGTGCACAGCACTGATTAGACAGCATCACCTGCTGCCCTGAGGTGTGAGGATCTGTGTCTCTGTGTTCTCTCTTCCTTTCCTTCCCCACACTCGATAGCACATTTCTCAGGGTCAGGGTTAATTTTTCATAACTTTGAAATCCTACCACATTTGGCACAGAGTCTTACATAAGCTGGAACATGAGTAAGAAGTATTGAGTGAATTCAACCTAAAGACAATTGCATCCAGAAAAATACAAAATACATAGACTCAATCATTATAATTATTCCTTTCAAATTCTAGTAATTTCCTAAAAGCCAAATTCAAGCGGGTGACTTTGTATTATGCAAAATTTCTCATTCTTCACATTAAAAAAGTCCATAAGTTAATGTAGAATTTGGCTTAATGCCCACAGGAGGAATGGAATGGTTTCATTTACATGTTCTTTCTGGTCCTCAAGAGTCAGCATTTTTTGATGCACATAAATGGAAGAGACAGAGAAGAGTGTTCTCTTTTTAAAGTAACCTTCACAGAAATATCAGTCTTATTTACAAAAATGAAAAACAATGTGGAATAACGAAAAATGGTAATTTTGGTAAAGAGTTGTCCCTTTTGGAAATGTGCTTTAACGTTTTATTAGGTTTATTTTTAGAGGAATTCCCTGACCTAAAAAATCGAATAAATAGGATTACAATTTTTAATGGTGCCATTTTTTATAATAAATATATTTCTCTGTGCACTTCAGTGATGAAGAAAGAATATACAAATCTAAAACTTAAAAAATTATATATGCCTGCTAATTTAGACTTCATTATTTTTGCACTTGATCACTGGAATTCTTTGTATATAAAATAATCCAAAATGGCAATTAACAATTTTAAAGTAAATTGGACAGAAAAAAATGGCTTTTGTGAAGAAACTCCTTATGGGATATACTGAAGAAATGGAGTAGGTATTTTATAAGAGAGAAACATGTCCCATAGATAACTGACAACCTCTCTAACTTGACAATAATAAGTGGTGGCACACAAGGGTTGCAGCCACATATTTTACTTTGTATACTCATCTGACTGGAGCATTGTTAAAACACTCAGAGTGCCCCACATACAGCTACGGACTGTTGTAGCTGGACTTTAAACAATAGAAAAAAATGCTTTATGAAAAATAAGAGTAAGATTAGATGACCACGTAGACAAGAAAAAAAGAAAACACAGTGAAACTTCTTAAACAGGGAGTGGGAAGTGAGGTCTGTTTACTATGTTCTCATGCATTCTGCCAACTAAAACGTATTAAGTTAAAGCATAGAAATAGCAGAATTTTTTACGACAAAGGGAATAAACAGCTATGAGCAAGATAAATGTTAGATGGATTCTTTAATTTAGATCAGATGCTGACTGTGAGTAAATCATTACATGGGCTACAGATTAAAATAGGTCTCTTCATTTCAGAACAGAAATTTTTGTTACTGCCAGAGTTTGTATTTTATCCGTTTTGCTTTGGTGACAGCATTTTACTTACCTAGATCACATCCAGAAAACCAAACCAAACTCATAAAACAGACTAGGGAAAGACCACATCTTTTGATCCACAATTTCTACTTATTGTTAAATCTTCTACTTACTGCTAAATATGCACTTTGCATTTTATTTAAGTCCATAAAATAGTTAATTTATTGTTACTAGACAAAGGAAGTACCATTTGAATAAGTACGCTTTTCAAAAGCAGTCTGTAGCATGTTTATGAAAAAACTTTTGGGGCTTTCAGAAAAAAATGGCTTTGGGTTGGAGATTAAATATTGATTTTATGATTTGGCCGGTCATTTAAAATAAACAATCTCATAAATCTGGCTTCAATCTTGCGGTACCTCAGTGTCTTTTCCATTTTTAAAGTCGGGTCAGAGAGCTCAGCTGGCTCTTTTCTCACTAATCCATTATAACGTGCTGAAGACCATCTGATCAACCACTGAACAAAAATAAAAGTGTCACTCAAGTGACTGATACTCAGTGAGTAAAGGTTGTACTTATCATTGTTTATTGTGCGTACTAAGAGCATTATATGAATGTAAAGAGCAAAAAAAAAAAAAGGAAAAACAAAAAAACCCAGATTCTTATCTTCAATGAAGTTATTATAATTAGCTTATGGCCTTCATTTCAGCATATTCCTGGAAATGCTATTCCAAGTTGCCCCAACCTGGGCATTTACAAAGCTCGGCCTTCTATTTATCTTCCCCTAAACCTCCTAAACTCCCTTTTCCTGCTCCATTTTTATCCAAAGCACTTGGATACATGATTGCTTCTGCTCTGTCTCTTCAGACTAGACTGTTAAGCTCCTAAACGGCAGGAACTCTCATCAGTTTTGTTCCCTTTTGTGCATCCAGTGCCCATCACTTAATAGGTACTCAGTAAATACTTGCTGAAAAAATGAGAGGACCACTAGTATTTTGGTTTCCTAGACTTCTCTCTTGAATTTCTTTTCTAAGACATAACTCTATTTTTTCCAACAAGCTTTCTCTTATGCACATGTGGGCCTGGGTCATGTGATTCTGCTTATTAGCTGTGATACTGGGTGAGTTACTAATTTCTCTGAGCTTCAGCAGAATGGGGGGGTGTCACACAGTATTGGTGGGTCATCGGGAGACATGAATGCGGGGATTTCCATGAAGCATTCAGCACAAGGTTTGATATGTAATAAGTGTTCAATAAATTTTAGCTGTTATTGTTCTTCCCATTATAACTATTAAATTATTTTCTTCTGTCGCAAGCAGCTCACCAATTCTTTTGTACCTCATAATAAATGAAACTGAGGACATTTACATTTGGGGCTAAGGTTACATATGGTTGAATTGCCCCAAAAAAGCTACTTTGTGTATGGGTTGCTTTCAAGGAGGACTAATCCTCCTCTTTTGTGCTCCCCCAGGATTGTATATACTGCCGCGTAAGAATCACCACACTGTATTTCAATTAGTTGATTATGTTCAGTCTTCTCTGCTACCTTGTGTGGTCTTTCAGGGTCTGAAATCTTTGTATCCTGTCACAAAGCCAGCACTCTGTAGATGTTTGCCCAATGGATGAGTTACTGTAAAGAAATGAGACTGATCCCACTATTGGTAGTCACATCACACGTGCACTTTCATTACTGTTTCAAAATTACATTTCTCAATAGATGGTCTTGACCTAGAGAGCAGAGTAGAGCATTTTAGGGCTGGGGAGTGATGCAGAGCAGTGTGCGTATGAGAGTAAAAGCCAGGTGCCGGCATTCACTGATGTGTGGGGAATAAAACAGTGCATGGAGGACAGGTAGAAAACCAGTTCTCACTGTCTCATGAATGGTTATTCTATTTCAGTAGTAATGATCTCACGTATATCCATCTTACTTTGTGGAAGTGTGACTACCCAGGGAAAAATTGTACTAAAATCATACTTGATAAGTTTGAGAGCACAGTTATTAGAAAGGAGGATTGTGTAATAGGGAAGAGACACACAGCTTGAGGTTTGACTATATTTAAGAATCAAAACATACCTATAATGTTACAAAGCCCTTAGGTATTTAATACCAAAACACTTACAAAGAACTAATTTTAAAAATCAACCACATGCAAAGTACGTAATAAAGCTAAAACCTGTATTCAAATGATGAAAATTTATGATGCTTTATGCAGGATAGAAAACAGCAATTTGTACCTCTGCATAAAGACAGAAGCTTGAGCCTGGCAGATGGGATTGCTGAATTAGTCATTTACTGGGTATTTGGAATAAGAGATCAGAGGGAAAAAACCCAGGCTACTATGGCTAAAGCTACACATGTTGCAAATGTATTTCTTTGAGAAATGTTTCTCATTAGACAAGTACTTACATTAGGCCTCAGCCTGGCTGCCAGATCATAATATTTTTCGGCTGCTTCGTTGAGGCTAGCCTGTCTGTTGAGGAAAAACAAATCAACTATATCATTGATCTTAAAATTGCATATAGGTAAACAGCCATTATGCAGCAAAATAATATTAATTAAAAATTATAATAATCACACCAGTCATACAATAAGTTGACTAAGCAGAAAAAAATCCATTAAAAATTGAATGCATGCAATGTACTCATCATTAGGGTGTATTATAAATAGTATCACAATATAACCTTATTCAGTAGATATTATTTCAAATTTACATATTAGAAATTAGAAATATTATTTTCCTTTCCCAAGCTAACCCAGATAATATGTTATAGGGTTCATATTCTCCAGTTTCAACATGTCCCAGAAAAATCGTAATCTTAAAAATAGTCAGAATTAAAAATTAGTTGATTTTGTTTTATGCAGTGAACATATGAATATTTTTCTTTTTTAATTCTACAGCTATCTAGAAATCCATTTTCTTTCCGATTTAGGAGGTAAAACCTTCCATTGTGTGTAGCCTACAAAAAAAACAAAAAAAGCCAGCTTCTCCCTTTCCTTGCTCTCTGGCCACCGGGGTAGGCTAACGGCATTACCTCAGCTAACTGGATGTTACTATTTGGGACTTTCATTTCTGAGTGACAGGAAGTTGAAGGGATGGCTAGAATTCACTGACAATGGTGGAAGCAGTGGAGCTACGTCCTGGCCAGACTCTTCCTGTAAAAAATTGCTTTTGAATTTGTTACTTCTTGATCTCTGGGGCTACCTTGTTTCCTGCTGATTCAAACTGGTCTTCCAGCCCACAGTGAATTCTGCAGTTCCCATAGCCCTCAGACAGCTAAGAGTCAGTTTCTTTTGATTACCATTGAGTCCCTTGAATGGCACAGCTGACATATACAAACAAGACACAGGCTGAATTTTAGAGATGAGTTTGTACATCGTCTATTCTGAAATTGACAGGAAACCCCTAGGTTCTGGGAACCGGTTAGCAAGCTCAGCCAGTGAGCCACCAAAACGCAGGATTTTTTTGATCATGCCATGCTGCTACAGAAAACCTTCAATGATGGTAGATAACAAGAGTAACAAGCTCTTGCAAGTTGAGCTGTACTCTGGCGGCCACATTTAAAGGGTACAGAAGAAATACTATAGAAAAATACCAGATTCAACTTCAAATGATGCTTACAGACAACTATAGTATGAGCAACAGCAGTGAGTGGCTTGGGGTCCTGAAGTTAAAATGGAGTAGTGTTGTCTTGAAACTGATGTTAAGAAGCTTTTGAGACAAAAAACATGGAAGACAGGTCAGGAATAGAGCAGAGAAAGAAAATTTAACTTTCTCAATTAGGAACCCATATTCAGGTTTTAAAAGAGAAGGCTAACGAGCCATACCTATAAAATCGAATTTGCACTTGGGTCAAGCCAAATAAAAATTGTAAAGACATACCCCCTGCAACTATATAAATTATAGAAATAACTGAAGATAACATCTCTCCAGAGAACAGGACATATTTTTCTAATTTTTAAAGAAAAAAATAATTAGAAACACTGCTATTTTTAATGGGGTTAGAGAGAAAATAAAACTCTTGACCTAAGTCTCTACTGGACTCATGACAGTTACAATGTGCTGTTCCAATTTATATTCTCATAAATGTTGAAGTTCAGTTTCAATGTCAAGAGAAGTACTTTAGTCTGGTATGAAACAGTAAACATTCCCTTGCTAGGGTATTTAATGAAGGTTCCCTCCACCAAATTATGGAATCACTTTGGTTCAAATTCATTTGGAAATCTGAACCAGAATTCATTAGGCCATGCCCTGGAAGGGTTTTCTCTAGAGAAAAATAAAAACCATGGAGGTAGGAAATTAGAGTAACTTTATACTATGAAGCAGTAAGTTACTTTGAAGCAAAAATCAACCAACAGATGTCTAACATGGGAAGTACAGTAACCACTAATATTCACCTTTATGGACATTCAACTTCATTAGTTAGGTAGGGATTAAAATAGAAAATGAGGAATTCATGAGACAAAATGCCTTTAAAATAATGATCAATGCAATGGAGAAAAGGTTTTGCTCTCCAAACTGGTTATTAGTTCTTCAAGTTTTCATTGTTTTCAGTGGTTTAATCCCCAAAGGAAATATCTAGTTTAGAAGATTTAGATTCTTAAGCTAGATGTAGAACTGATGATATTCTAATGAAATAGAAAAAATAATTTATTATATTTGTCATATAACTGTGAAAACTACTTTTCGCTCTAGGGCTTTGCTTCTAATATTAAATGGTTTTTATTGACTTCTAATCAGCAAGCATTTATGACAACACATGGAAAAAAAGAGTATATCAGTTCTATCCATTGCATGTTTATTTATATCCTTGTTTTATTTTCTAGACAAGAGAGAAAACTCATGAGAACTGTCCAATGCCCACTTTATGGTGTATGCTGTGCTTCATACTCCCCTTTGCAAGAAGCATCTGGGGGTGCTTAATGAATCTTAATTACAAAGATGACTGAATCATTAACCAACATTTGAAAACTGAGGAAATTAGCAATATCCTGCCAACTGCTTAGGGGACTCTACTAAATATTGATAAGAGCATTAACCACTGGATTGCTAGAGACTGACTAAAGGACTTCAGTTCCCAGGACTATTAGGATCGGCCTATTTAAAGAAGCTGATGAAATGCTTTCCCTGAATACCCATATCCTTTCCTTCTCCACTATTTTCTTTCTCCACAGAAAATTTCTAAATCTCCCCTCTACCACTGTGAAAAGTCTGGAAAAGATATTCCTATTCCAGTTACACCACCACCATGAAGTAAACATTTTTATTAATTGCATTTGAAAGATGATTTTAAATGAGTCTTAGAGAAGTTGGTAACTTCTCCATAATTATGGAGCTCGTAAGTGGTTGAGCTGGGAGGATTCTACAGTCCAATATCTGAACTACAGGATCATGCTGGTGTCTTTGCGCATAGCACGATGTAGCAGAATGACATTTGGTATGTTGTTCTGTGGCCACAACAATTCCAATATCAAATACTAAGAAAGGACGAAAACACGCTTTTTGATTATTATGTTTAGAAGTATAAGAGGTGATATTTGAAAGGGGGAGAATATGAAGGACATTTGGAATTACAGGTTTTGCTTCCAGCTCACCTCCATCTCCCAAGCTGAAAGACGTGAACTTGACCAGACCAAACGGAGCACAGGATAGTTTTAAGGACAAACAGAGGGAAATGCACTACTGTGTTCTGCCCCATGAACCCACAGTGGGGAAGGGCAGGAACTCAAGGGAAAGGCATAGAATTAGGGAATAAGAAGAAAGAACGGTCAGTGCTGGACACTCACTTTCTTACTTCCACAGTATCCCGTTTGGGGGGGGGGTGGTGGTCACATTTAGATTTGGAGGGGACCATACACTTCTCATGTATCCAAGTGGAAGAATCAGAAGGTGAGGAAAGGGGAAAAGTGGGTGGCTTTTGCCAAGAGATCTCCTGGGCCAGATGTAGACAACCTTATGTTTTGGCCACAATATACTACAAAGTCAGGAATGAGATGTAATAAAAATCACTTTGTACCAGGAAACTACCCTGGGTCCCACCTAACATGTCACCTAAGAGGCAACATGAAGCAACATGAAGTGATGTGCTGTGTCTAGAGAATAAAGATAGAATCACTATGGCAACAATAGACTTATCAATTAAATACTTAGATGAGGCATTCTTTCTCATCACCATCTCCCACCCGCTGTAGGTGTAGGGTCCTCCTCTTTTCATACTGTCTGTGGCCTCCTAAGATTCAGGAAAGGTAAGAAAGTAGAAAAAACCTAGATGGTATTCATAAACTAGACTATGAAGTAAACCTTGAATTGCAAAAAAATCACTAGATTAGACTAATTACATTTTATAAGTCTTAACGTTCAGTTTTTCTGCCATCAGTGAAAAGGCAGGCTGAGAGTTAAACAAGGTGACAAAAGTCGCAAGCAAACTTTATCAATTTATTACCACAGAACTCCATTTCTGCACATGGGACTATGAGGCTTACCTATGTTAAAAAATATAGGAATATATTTCATATATCTAATTCCTCTCTCTGCTGTTATTTTATGACACAGAAGTGTCTTTTGGAACCCAGGTTTATGGCCCAATATTCTTACAAGAAAAGATGAATAAAAGAAATTTGGGGGTCAAATATGTTATAAAATAACAACTTAATATACCCTGCGAAATGTTTGAGGGGAATTCAATTAAAAGAATTACATTCACCTACATTTTTATGTATTCTGTGAGCACTATAAAATTAAAGTTGCTAAATTTAAAATAACTTCCTTGAAAATATAAAAAATGAAAACTCTACTAGCATTTCGAAGACTCTAACTACAATTAATAGTTTGAATTGTCAGTTTTGAATTCAAATCATTTAATATGGACAATAACCACTATTTGACATACACAAAATATAGTGTCTTATTAAAGTCTTGGTGATTATTTTCAAAGGTAACTTACAAGCTTTATTTAAAAGATGTTTGTTCCTGTATTATCAATGGAGAATGAAACAGTAGCTGAGCTTTCCTGAATTCTTGCCAATTACTAAACTGAAACATAGCTTCAGTTACTCAAAGTAGCACTAAATTTCAATCCTAGTTGATAAGTTATACAGTCAGAACAGAAGTAGAACTGAAATAAACAAGGACATAAAAGTATGTGGAATCTTGAAATGGTAAAACCAGAGTTACACATATGTGAAAACAATGGAGTAAAAAAAAATCCTTGTAATGAAACTCCTAAAATAAAAGTATTTATGACCATCAAGCCATCTTAAATGAAAACTTCTCCATAAAGACATTAAAAATGACTTCATGACCTATAGAGCTGTCTCCATTCTAAACACGAAGGGTGGAGAGCTAAAGCAGAAATGCAGCAATAACAGAGGAAAAGACTGTGCTGCTGGTATCGTTTTACAAAAGATTCCTCTGAGTTAGAAATTTCTTGGTGGCCCATGGGAGTCTGAGCCACTTCTTTCATGGCTTCAAACCTTTCAAGGCTGCTACAGACAGGTTAAGCCTGTATCTAGAAATGTTACATAAAGAAATGTACTGGAAAAATCAGAAGTGGATTGGCAATGTTAATTATAAGATTCGTATCTAGTAAATTCCCACTCACGTTCAGGGTGTAACTCTTGGGTGGGGAGGTGAAAAGAAGGGAAGCAAGACAGCACTTGCCGGCAGGGGTGTCCCGACAGCCAACACCATGAGCCTCACTTGGAGCTTGTTAGAAGAGTGACCCGAACGTACAATCAGAACATGCGTTGTAACAAGGTCCCCGGGTGATTCACACACACTCGATTAATGGACACGCACTGGGCTGGAAGACGCCTACCTTCAACCTCATCTGCCACTCCCCTTTGCTTTAAAGACCTTACAGCCATTATGACCTAATTGAAATAAGCCCCTCTTGACCAAAAGTTGGCAGTAAAGTACAATTTATAATTGGTAAAATGCAATGACTTTTCGAGTGGTCTTTGGTCAATTTGGAAATGTTAAATAGGAAAGTATGTGGCCTAGTGGTCCTGAGATAGATAGATAGCTCATCATCATCAAGTGTGTGTGTGTGTGTGTGTGTGTGTGTGTGTGTGTGTGTGTGTGTGTGTGTGTGTGTGTACACTCCCAAGCTGCTTTGAGAAAATAATCTGATTTTGTTCCTTTCTCACTTAAGAATTTCAATTTCATGTTGCTTCCAGTGGCATTTATAAAGAAATTAGTATACCTAAATTCTGTATTTTTCAATATATTTAATCAAATAAGATTGTGTTATTGAAGTATAGAAATTGAAAGATGAACAATTCTTTCTCATATATTCACTCTGCTCTCTAGAAATGAGGGAAGCAGTGGGAACCAGTTCTGCTTTCCTTACTACCTTAGCCAACAGTCACAGTTTGGGCCCTTCAGCCTGGAAAAAGGTGAAGTGCACATTTATCTCAGCTGGAAGTGTGTCCTTTGTCAGACACTATACCATTCTAAAAACTTAATATCCCTTTGAGAGCACAAATTTGGAGTTCTCTCCCCTGTAAGTCTACTTTCTAAATTTTACCATAAAGAGATAATTTAATAATATTGGAAGGGTCTGATTATTGAGGATTTACACATTTAATAACTTGTTACTTTCTATAAATCTTTTCTCCATCAATAAATTCAAGAACCACAGCTTCTAGGTAGTCATCCAGTTACAAAGACACTATGTCAGTGAAAGCAGTATGATACTTGGCCAGAATACACTAAATATAAATCACAGCTTTACCAACTGTGGGAACTATCAACTTTCTTTGAACCAGCCTCAGTATCTTCATCTGTAAAATGGAAATATTATCTGTTTCACATATATGCAACTTATAACAAGAGGGTGACAGACAAAAAATGCAAAATCTAGGCAGACAGCAGATATTTCAATAAATGCTACTTTTGTTCCTCCCTTACCCTATAATTTAAAAAAAACAACAAAAAAAACTCCACTACAGTCTTGAATGCTGTGAATCAGATAAGGTTTGTTTTTAGTGTCTCTAGACTTCCTCTCAGATATCAAATATCTTCATGCTCTTTCTAACTTCCAGGTCTGGGAGAACATTGAATAAATCCATTCATACAAAATGCTTCTAATCGAGTAATTGATTCAATATTTTCTTCTCTCAGCTCCATAGATATAACCCTGAGTTCTAGCATGTGAAATTCCTTTGATAGCTCCCTTTGATGATAACCGATCTTCTTTTTTTAATGCTGTCATCGGGAGACATCCAGTGCTTCTTTTCCATTTTATTTGAAGTACTAAAAATGTCAACACATCCTGTTAATGTTCATTATGTGAGGACATTCAACATCTGTGATCACCCTCCCTATAAATATATTTTGTAATTAGCCACCTTTCCAAGCAAGGCAGAAGCCAGGAATTCCCTCATCTTCTGATTTTCTTCCAGCCATGGTTCCAGGCACATGACTCAGTTTCCACCAATCAGATGAAACCTCAAGCGCCTCCAGGTCAGAAGTAAGCATACAGGGCAGGCAGCTGTGCCCGGAAGATCATCGCCTAGCAGCTCTGGTGCTTGCTCTGTTTGGTTCCTTACAGGTGACGGTGGCAGAGTTCGGCCCTGTAGAAGCTGCTGAGCCCCAGGGAACGCTCAGTGCTTCAGCATTATTTCTGCCGGTGTGGAATGCTCTCATGCCTGGGCCATAGAATACCCTTTAATAAATCTTGTTTCTGCTTAAACTGGCACACATGCACTCTTCAGCTTGCAAATAAACAATGTGACCCATACTGAAGCCAAGTTTAGGAATAAATGTATTTTCATTAATTTTGCTTTCTGTATGATGACTGGAGGACTTCCTCCTATCATGAAACTTTCTCTATATTTTGATAAATGCTTATCTGCTCTATGATCTCCTTCAGAAATTTTCCATTTATATGAACACTTATGTGTAAATACAATAAAACCATTTCTATGTATACATAGTATATATAACTAGATACATGTATATACAGCATATAACTATACACATTTATATATACACAAATGAAACTACGTATCACATACTACATACATATCACATATATATGAGTACACTATATGAGAGGTGTGTATAGTATTCTCTATCAGTGCTCCAGTCTTTTGTCCTTTCAGTTATCATTTTCATGTCTTCAGTATTTTCCATTACGTTCCAGGAAAATACCTGTAACATCTATTTAAATTATCAGTCTGTCAATTATACGATGCCCCCACTGCAGTTATAAATTCATAAATAAAATAAATATAAATATTCAGAGATCCTATTCATTTCTTAGTGATCTTTCCTGATGTTATATTGTTCCTCTTTCCAACTATCTATTTTATTTCAGCTTTATTCTGTGTCAGGATGGGTTTAGTTACACTGTGGTTATAAACACATCCCAAATCTGGGTGAATTAAGACAACAAAGTTTCTTTCTCATTCAATCTATCCACTGTAGGTGAGAAGGGATAGTTTGTCTCCGTTTGGTCACTTCAGGATCTATTTCTACAATGTCCAAGTCAGAAAAAGGAAAAAGCACTGACTTAGAGTTTTGGCTAACAAGTGACATACATCACATTCACACACATTTAATAATCCAAATAGGACCCATGAATGTCTTCAACTTGGAGAAGGCAGGAAAGCACAATTCTATTGCGTTTCTCGAAGGTGCAATAGCAAACATATTTGGTAAAGAGCAGCAGTAACTTCACACCATGAAGTGTTCTTGTCAATCACCTTGAGAACGGGAATTAGAGATGTTCTAGGTAGCTCTCAGATTTTTAATGTAAATTTAACTGCCTAGGTGAGAGCACTTAACTTGGATACATCTGAATTTTTGTTCTTATCTCAAATACCAAATTGAAATCATATATTTCAAAACTTTTTATGTGCCTATTTTATAGGAAAGGGCTTTATCCATCACTGATAGTTAAAGTGGGTCTCTTAGAAATAACTCAAATTTTAAGCTTCTTAAAGGTCCCAGTAACATAAAGATTTGCCCCTTCATGGCTGGCCCCAGGTCCTCACCCTCTTCCAATCAGGTTTCATCTACACAGAATTAATTTTTTTTTTTTTTGCTTTATGGATGAGCAGTGTTTTCCTCATTAGTAGATTTGTTGGGTCATTTCATTGGTAATGAGCAAAGGAAAGGGAAGTTTAAATGAACATGCTCAAACCACATCTTGAACTACAATGTTTCCTAAATTGTTGATTTGGGATATTACATCAACCATTAATCCAACTAGGACACCACCAGGGAGACGTCCTGCCTTTCCCAGATGCCCAATTAGTTACCAAACCTTCCCAATGTTATTTCCTAAATATTTTGCAGAAGAACAAGCTCTTGAGGGAAGAGTTAATATCAAACTCAATTTACAATAATTTGGCATCCTCAGGGGAAATGTTCTATGTAATATTAAATCAGCAAAATCCTCATAGCCAAACATTTTCATAAGGCTGCATTCAGGGGAAAACCAATGACCTTTCTAATTCTTTTCAGCAAACAGAGTCCTAAATGTTCTTGATTAATAAAGAAAGAGGTTGGTGTTCAGCTTGCACAGTAAACAGCCAAGAAATACTTGAATTTGATAAAGCTGAAAGGGAGAAAAAAGTAAACATTCATGGTGACTGCCACCAATTTGAGCAGGATATAGCCAGGCTGCTGTGATCATAATTGTAATCAATATTAGGAAGGCACTCACTGACTGCAACTTATAAAGGAATACAAACTGCAGAAAGCGAGAGAGAAGATTCTGGAAAACAGATCCTAAAGATTTCCACATTACCACTGTATAATAAAAACTTTCCACTAGTTTCTAGCCCTATGGTGGTACTAAGGAAAAGTTACAAGTGATATATTTAACAGGGACTTTTTTTTGTAATGTTCTTATAATGGATTTCCACTGGTAGACCTTGAATTTCAGATACTGATTTAATATGTAGCAAAATGCCTTGTTGATGAAAGTACCTACTATTGAGTAAGAGGAATTAGCCTGTAGAAATGTGTGCATTCTCTTCCTTGCAAATGGTTTATTGTGACTAAAACCACAGTGTTTTATTCATGAAGAACAAAAAGTCCCCTCCCTGAAACAGCCCTAACCTTGTCATGCAAATTAAGATGCCATTTAAAAAGTATCCTTGCATTGAAATTTCTTGCAGACTAGCTACAGTTTATTTTATAAATATACCAACAGTCAAAGGAATCCTGATTTACTTTTATAGGTATCGTTTTTAGCAATGCTAAACATTAATGTGGAAAGAGGGCGTTCAATGGAAACCTTATAGGATACTCTTTCCCCTCCAACAGGTTTGAATTTTTTATTTAAAAATTATTAAGAGACAAGTAGCCACAAAGATGCAGTCATAACAACAATCTCAAATTATAAATACAAAGTAAGCTACAAAACTTGCTTTAAATATTGATTTCTCGGGGGCAGGGGTAGGTGAGAGTATATGGTTATGAAAGGACAATCTGAGGGACGCTGACAGAGACAGGCTGCATTTTAACTGTGGTGATGGACACACAAACCTATACATGGGATAAAAGAGCCCAGAACTGAACTGAACTGAACACACACACACCCAAACACACAGGTAAAAGGAAAACTGGGGAAAAGCAGTAAAATCAGTGGATTTTTATCAATCTCCATATCTGGGTTTTGATACTGTATTGTAGTTCAACCAAATATTACTATTGGGAAAAACTGGATAAATAGTACAGGGATCTCTGTATTATTTCCTATAATTGCATGTAAATCTACATTGATTTCAAAATAAAAGGTAAAAAAGAAAAAAGTTCCTTTATTTTTCTCAAAAGTTTTAAAACCATCCAAAGGTGAACCAATTCCTGTTTTTTCTTCCCTGTAAGAGTAATCTACATAATCACAAACTGTGCCTAGACGCGCAGCGCAGAGCACACAGAGTGGATGTCACAGAACGAAGCATTCAGGAGATTCAGTGCCGTGAAATTCAGGAAGAGGGTGGGAGAAGGGGTAAACAACAGAAAAAAATAATGCTTTTTAATTAACTATATGAATTAAGTTTCATAAAAACATTCTTCTTTAACCTAAAACATCACATAAGAATGCACTGACTTTTCTTCTTCTTTCTTCTTTTTTATTAAGGTGTCATTGATATACACTCTTATGAAGGTTTCACAAGAAAAACAATGTGGCTATTACATTCACACATATTATCTAGTCCACCCCCATACCCCATTGCAGTTACTGTCCATCAGAGTAGTAAGATGCCAGAGAATCCCTAATTTGTCTTCTCTGTGCTCTACTGTCTTCTCTGTGACCTCACACACACCATGTGCACTAACCATAATACCCCACAATCCTCTTCTCACACCCTCCCACCCGCCCTCCCCCACCCCTCCCCTTTGGTAACCACACGTCCCTTCTTGGAGTCCGTGAGTCTGGTGCTACTTTGTTCCTTCAGTTTGTTATACTCCAGAAACAAGGGAAATCATTTGGTATTTGTCTTTCTCTGCCTTACTTATTTCACTGAGCACAATACCCTCTAGCTCCATCCATGTTGTTGCAAATGGTAGGATTTGTTTCTTTCTTATGGCTGAATAATATTCCATTGTGTACATGTACCACCTCTTCTTTATCCATTCATCTGCTGAAGGATACTTAGGTTGCTTCCATATCTTGGCTACTGTAAATAGTGCTGCAATAAACATAGGGGTGCAAATGTCTTTTTGAATCTGAGAAGTTGCTTTGTTTGGGTAAATTCCTAGGAGTGGATTCCCGGGTCAAATGGTACTTCTATTTTTAGATTTTTGAGGAACCTCCATATTGCTTTCCACAATGGTTGAACTAGTTTACATTCCTGCCAGCAGTGTAGAAGGGTTCCCCTTTCTCCACATCCTTGTCATCATTTGTTGTTCCTAGTCTTTTCTATGTTGGCCATCCTAACTGGTGTGAGGTGATATCTCATTGTGGTTTTAATTTGCATTCCCCTGATAATTAGCGATGTGGAGCATCTTTTCATGTGTCTGCTGGCCATCTGAATTTCTTCTTTGGAGAAGTGTCTGTTCATATCCTCCACCCATTTTTTAATAGGGTTATTGGCACTTTTTGGGTATTGAGGCATGTGAGTTCTTTATATATTTTGGATGTTAACCCTTTGTCAGATATGTCATTTACAAATACATTCTCCATTACCGTAAGATGCCTTTTTGTTCTCTTGATGGTATTCTTTGCTGTACAGAAGCTTTTTAGCATGATGTAGTCACATTTGTTCATTTTGTATGTTGTTTCCTTGCCTGAGGAGATGTGTTCAGGGGAAACTTGCTTATTTTTATATTCAAGACATTTTTGCCTATGTTTTCTTCTAAGAGGTTTATGGTTTCATGACTTACATTCAGGTATTTGATCCATTTTGAGTTTACTTTTGGGAATGGGGTTAGACAATAATACAGTTTCATTCTATTGCATGTAGCTGTCCAGGTTTTCCAACAGCAGCTGGTGAAGACACTGTCATCCCCCAGTGTATGTCCCTGGCTTCTTTATCATATATTAATTGATGATATATGCTTCGGTTTATATCTGGGCCCACTAGTCTGTTCCATTGGTCTATGGGTCTGCTCTTGTGCTGGTACCAAACTGTCTTGATTACCATGGCTTTGTAGTAGAGTATCAAGTCGGGAAGCATAATACCCCCCAAATTATTCTTCTTTCTCAGGATTGCTTTGGCTATTCGGGGTCTTTTGTGGTTCCATATGAATTTTAGAACTATTTGTCCTAGTTTGTTGAAGAATCCTGTTGGTAGTTTGATAGGGATTGCACTGAATCTGTAGATTGCTTTAGGCAGGACGGCCATGTGGCAATATTAATTCCTCCTATCCATGAGCACAGGATGTTTCCATTTACTGGTATCGAATTTCTCTCATGAGTGTGTTGTAGTTCTCAGAGTATAGGTCTTTCACTTCCTTGGTTAGGTTTATTCCTAGGTATTTTATTCTTTTTCATGCAATTGTGAATGGAATAATTTTCCTCATTTCTCTTTCTGCTAGTTCATTGTTAATGTATAGGAATGCAACAGATTTCTGTGTATTAATTTTGTATCCTGCAAGTTTGCTGAATTCAGATATTAGATCTAATAGTTTGGAGTGGATTCTTTAGGGTTTTTTATGTACAATATCATGTTATCTGCAAACAGGGACAGTTTAACATCTTGCTCGCCAATCTGGATGCCTTTTATTTTTTTGTGTTGTCTGATTGCTGTGGGTAGGACCTCCAGAACTATGTTGAATAAAAATGGAGAGAGTAGGCATCCTTATCTTGTTCCCGATCTTAAAGGAAAAGCTTTCAGCTTCTCGCTGTGAAGTACGATGTTGGCTGTGGGTTTGTCATATATGGCCTTTATTATGTTGAGGTACTTGCCCTTTATACCCATTTTGTTCAGAGTTTTTATCATAAATGGATGTTGAATTTTTTTCAAATGTTTTTTCAGCATCTATGGGGTTTATCATGTGTTTTTTTACTTCTTTTTGTTGATGTGGTGGATGACATTGATGGATTTTCGAATGTTGTACTATCTTGCGTCCCTGGAATAAATCCTACTTGATCGTGACGGATAATCTTTTGATGTATTTTTGAATTTGGTTTGCTAATATTTTGTTGAGTATTTTTGCATCTATGTTCATCAGGGTTATTGGTCTGTAATTTTCTCTTTTTGTGGTGTCTTTGTCTGATTTTGGTGTTAGAGTGATGCTGGCCTTGCAGAATGAGTTTGGGAGTATTCCCTCCTCTCCTACTTTTTGGAAAACTTTAAGGAGGATGGGTATCAGATGTTCACTGAATGTTTGATACAATTCAGCGGTGAAGCCATCTGGTCCAGGGGTTTTGTTCTTAGATAGTTTTTTGATTACCAGTTCAATTTCGTTGCTTGTAATTGGTCTGTTCAGATTTTCTGTTTCTTCCTGGGTTAGCCTTGGAAGGTTGTATTTTTCTAGAAAGTTGTCCATTTCTTACTGGTTATCCAGTTCATTAGCATATAATTTTTCATAGTATTCTATAATAATACTTTGTGTTACTGTGGTGTCCACAGTGATTTTTTCCTTTCTCATTTCTGCTTCTGTGTGTAGACTCTCTTTTTTTCTTGATAAGTCTGGCTATGGGTTTATCTATTTTGTTTATCAAATAACTAGCTCCTGCTTTCATTGATTCTTTATATTGTTTCATTCTTCTTGATTTTATTTCTGCTCTGATCTTTAATGTATCCCTGTTTCTATTGACTTTGGGCCTTACTTGTTCTCCTTTTTCTAATTTTGTTAATTGTGAGTTTAGACTGTTCATAAGGGATTGTCCTTTCCTCAGGTAGGCCTGTATTGCAATATATTTCCCTCTTAGCATGGCCTTTGCTGCCTCCCACAGATTTTGTGGTGTTGAATTAGTGTTGTCATTTGTTTCCATATATTGCTTGACCTCTGTTTTTATTTGGTCATTGATACATTATTTAGGAGCATGTTATTAAGCCTCCATGTGTTTGTGGACTTTTTCATTTTCTTTGTGTAATTTATTTCTAGTTTCATATCTTTGTGGTCTAAGGAGCTTATTGGTACAATTTCAGTCTTTTTGAAATTACTGAGGCTCTTCTTGTGACCTAGTATATGATCTTTTCTTGAAAATGTTCCATGTGCACTTGAGAAGAATGTGTATCCTGTTGTTTTTGGATGGAGTGCTCTGTAGATGTCTGTTAGGTCCATCTGTTCTAATGTGTTGTTCAATGCCCCTATCTCCTTACTTATTTTCTGTCTGTTTGATCTGTCCTTTGGAGGGAGTGGTGTGTTAAAGTCTCCCAAAATGAATGCATTGCATTCTATTTTCCCCTTTCATTTCCTTAGTATTTGTTTCACATATGTAGGTGATCCTATGTTGGGTACATAGATATTTATAATAGTTATTATATCCTCTTGTTGGACTGACCCCTTTATCATTATATAACGTCCTTTGTCTCTTGTGACTTTCTTTGTTTTGAAGTCTATTTTGTCTGATACAAGTACTGCAAGTCCTTCTTTTTCTCCCTATTAGTTACATGAAATATCTTTTTCCATCCCATTACTTTCAGTCTGTATATGTCTTTGGGTTTGAAGTGAGTCTCTTGTAGGCAGCATATAGAGGGGTCTTATTTTTTTATCCATTCAGTGACTCTGTATCTTTTGATTGGTGCATTCAGATCATTTACATTTAGGTTGATTATTGGTAGGTATGTATTTATTACCATTGCAGGCTTTAGATGTGTGGTTACCAAAGGTTCAAGGGTAATTCCCTTACTATCTAACAGTCTAATTTTTTCCTCCCTTTTCTTCCTCCTCCATTCTTTATATATTAGGTATTATATTCTGTATTCTTTGTCTATCCCCTGAATGACTTTGGGGGTAGTTGATTTGATTTTGCATCTGCTTAGTAATTAATTGTTCTACTTTCTTTACTGTGGTTTTATTTCCCCTGGTGACAGCTGTTAAGCCTTAGGAATACTTCCATCTATAGCATTCCCTCCAAAATACACTGTAGAAACAGTTTGTGGGAGGTAAATTTTCTCAGCTTTTGTTTATCTGAAAATTGTTTAATCCCACCTTCAAATTTAAATGAAAATCTTGCCACTCCCTTCTGGCCTGTAAGGTTTCTGCTGAGAAGTCTAATGATAGCCTGATGGGTTTTCCTTTGTATGTGATGTTATTTCTCTCTCTAGCTGCTTTTAAAAGTCTGTCCTTATCCTTGATCTTTGCCATTTTAATTATTATATGTCTTGGTGTTGTCTTCCTTGGGTCCCTTGTGTTGGGAGATTTGTGTACCTCCATGGCTTGAGAGACTAACTCCTTCCCCAGCTTGGGGAAGTTTTCAGCAATTACCTCCTCAATGGCACTTTCTATCCCTTTTTCTCTCTCTTCTTCTTCTCCCAGAGCAGATCACCAAGGCTGGGTGTTCAGCAGTCTTAGGCTTCCTCCTGCTCCCCACTCTGTTTCTCTTCCTCCCACCAGTAAGCTTGGTCGGGGGAAGGGCTTGGGTCCTGCCCTATCAACGCTTTGGTACGTAACCCTTTTTTGTGAGGTCTGCTCTGTTCTCCAGGCACAGGCAGTCTGGTGCAGCCTTCTTTCCTGTTGCTCTTTTAGGATCAGTTGTATTAACTATATTTTTGTATTATATTTGGTTTTGGGAGGAGTTCTCTGTTTCACCTCTCACACAACCATCTTTAATTCCTCTGACTTTTCTTTTTAATTTACAACAAAAATTGTTGCTCTGCCTTTAAATTGTTTTGCTACTATTATAATTAACCTTCATAATATCTTTCTTAAAAGAAGCACTAAAGGTCTAAACAAATTTTTTTTTTCCTTAAATAGCAACAAGTGCTAATACAGGAGCATTTTGGATATTTGATGGGCCTTAAGTATATTTGTATTTGATAATTTTCTCTACTATTAAATATAATAAAACATATACACATGCCACATTCAATGTAACTCAATGCACTCACTGTATCTCAACAAATGTTGAGAAGCAGCAGACTAACTGACGTCATGTTTTGTTTTGGAGACATATGATTGACAATTATTATTTCAGTTTTGTACTTTATGGCCAATTAATTTTTTAAGGGAAGGGAAAATGGGTCTCAACATTTTCAGAGAGTCCTGAAAGCTCCTATGTCCTACATCCATGCACATAAAATATAACGAGTAAAATAGTACCAACTCATTTTAACATGGTTAAACATCATCATTCACTCCAATAATGTGGAATAAGATGGTATGATAAGGGAATCAGTACTAATTAATTGCTTTCCCCAAGCTACAACATTGGTCTCTTAAGATACAATAGCACAAACTAACCGAAGCATGTGGGCAGCATTGAAGACCACATCAAACTCCGTGGGGTCCAGTTCAGCTGCTTTTCTGGCCATTTCAGCTGCTTCTGTGAGGCGACCTTCTTCCAGAAGAAACTGACCTGTAAAGTATGAAAGCAAGTGAGCTTCAATGAGGAAAATAATGCTGTGAAACAATTAAGCTGCTATAGAGAAAAACAGCCGATCAGTAGTAAAAGTGGTTTGAAGCTAAGATTCATGTTTGTTTTGCATCTACATTCTCATTACTGAATCATACTTTATACACCTTTCCCTTAATTTCAGGATATCACAATGTATCTTACCTGTTACATTAACAAAATATTTGTTCTTAAAAAAAATTCTCTATAGACTATTGAAACAAGAAATAAAATGGATAAATTAAAAAATATATCACAAATATGAGTTGAATTGATTTTAAATATTGGTCTTTTTATCTCTGATACACATGAACAAACAGGGATATATTTGTCTATACTGAGAAATATTTATTTATATAGGTACATATAATTTACATACATAAAAATATACATTTATTCCTTGTATTTAAATAACACTAAAATAACTGAAAGAACATTGAAAAGTTGGTTGAGCTTACCTTGCTCTTAACTAGACTGACTAACAAATGTGGAATAAATATTAACAAGTGCAGATTTTGAGATTACTTTCAGCTCTGTTAGTAAGAATTAATGCAGAGAGCTGCACAACTCTTTGAAACCGTACCTCAGGAACTGTTATATAATGCTATCCCAGAAAAATATTGTAAAAAATAAAATAACCACATAAATGCTGGGCCTAATTTTAAGGCTGTAAATATGCAAACAGAGAGAATAGGCATTTTTTTTTTAAGTCATGGATTTAGTAACAGCAAAGGCAAATGATGCTAAATCTTATCTGATGTAGATTTTCAAATGAAAAATGAATCAATGCATGATGGAGATATGCTAAAACCACCCATGCAAACTGCCCAGTTTGTAGAGTTGTGACCTAACAATTATTTCTTTTTGCTTTGGGTTTCCTGTTTGTTTAAAGCTCAAGGTTTTAGCAATCTGAAAAACAGGTATACAAATGACTTGCAAGTCCTGAACTGCACAGGCTAATAGAAACTTTAAAAATAGTAAATTCTCCATGGTGGCTGCTGGAAGATATTATTTACTGCTTATCTAATATTTATTACAAATTGCCTTCTAGCCCAAAAGGACTAGTTCTTAAAATACAGAGGAACTTCTCTGTGTTAAGTATTTACAATAAACCACAGCCACTGCTTGTATTTAAGCATTTCTTAACTTCAGTCGGTAAAGAATGGTGAGTAAACACAGGCCTAGGATTTCAAGCCTACTTTTTTCAAAGAAGTGACAAAGTTTAAATGTCAAGATTTGTAAACCCCTCGGCTATTCCTACAAAAGGTTTTACATCACTTTCTTAGTTCGTCACCTAACATTCTGCGCTTTTCTCATGTCCCAAAGCAAACAGAGTGGCTGGGTCAGAAAATTATTAAGGGAACAGAATTGTAAATATTATATTTATGAATTTTAAAAACCATATTACTTATGAAATTCATGTATATACTAACTACAAATACCTTGATATGAGATTCAATTTACAGTACATGTTGTTTAAAAGCAATAAAACAAGAATTAGATCATCTATGGCATACAGAAAAATCAGTAACGCCTGCCATATATCTGAGTAAAGACTAAATACATTCTTCAGTTAGTTAGGTTTGTTACAGAATTTTAAAATTAAAACATAAATTGTTGCCTGTTTTCAAAGTATAATGTTTACCTAAGTAAATGTAGTAATGTTTTCATTACGTATATGGTATTTAAACAAAGGATAATGTAGGAATTTATTAATTGTCCTTTTTCCTTTCCAGACAGCTATTAAGTCTGAAATGTATTCTGTATTAATTGGTAGGAAAATGTAACAATTAATTGAATGATGAGGGTTATTTTCTTAAAATTCACTATTCCAGCCTGTAGAGGGTTGAGAAGATCTATTAGCTCTGGTAGAAAAGGCAGAAATACAGGACATGATATCTATATTGTCCACATAGAAACAGAGGGATATTGGCAAGAAAGCTATGTGATGAAGAGAATGATACTCAACAGCATAAGAAACTAGTTTCTATGCACTGCCCCAGGGCAAAGTCTTTCAAGCTTTATCAATGCCAAACACACATTTAATGTTCAACAACAAAAAAGACCTAGCAACATTAACTAATTGTGCAAAATCAAATCAACAATTTTAACCTAATTTTAAAACATTTCTTTGTTTTAGGTTAACTTTGTCAAAGTACAATTTGTAGACAGTTTGCAAGGTCCCAAAACTACACGAAACAGATAATTTTTAGTGTTGTAGATGGTGACAGAAAAATTCCCATATGATCATTTTATAACAGAACTCATTCATCATATTAACACTTGGAAAGACAATATTACAACATATTAGGTATCTGCATAATTCTCCCCACTCTTTTCTCAATAGGCTGCTTATCTCCACAGTCTAGTGTCAGTGTTCCATTATGATGAGGCCGTAAAATATTATGGAGTGTGGGTCATTTGGTATCTTTGTTTTTTTTTTAAACTGAATTTAAAAATCTGAACTGAAGTTAAAAGTAAATTACTCTAAGTTATACAATGACTATGTGTTTGAAATATAGTGCAGAATTGATGGAAACATAGAGCAGTAAGCATTTCTATAACACAGGACCAACATAAATCAGGAAACAAAGACAAAGTAGATTTCTTCTTAATTAACTACCCAGGAAACCTAAATGGATATTATATGGGGCTGGGGGAATAATAAGGAACAACATTTGCCCTTACTTCTTCTGGAAGACTTTACCTCAAATCATTCCTCTCCTGCCAGCTTCATCATTATTTCTCCCACCAGACACTGGCTCCCAACTCTTTGGACTAATTCTGTTCCCCTTAATGCAAATTGCTGCTTTACTTTATTTGTCCTGAACATTCAGCTCTAAGGTTTCTCTGCCTTGTCCCACACCATCTCTAGCCCTGTCTTGACCACCTACTATAACTGGACACCTTTCATTCTTATGCGTTAAACATTTCCTTCTTAGTGAATCCTTCTTTGGATACTTTATATTAGCATGGCTTATGACTTAAATTCACCATAATACAACTTACCATCTAAACCAGAGCACTGAAAAGAGTAAAAGGGAAAGGTACTGTTAATTATGTTGAAACAAGGGGATATAAACCAGGACTGTCCCACTGAGGCCACCCCACTTACAGCATATGTGATGTGGGTCTCCATCCTCTTCTTTATTGCTATTGGAAAGTGAATTGTTTCACACAATAAGGCACTGAATTGTTGTTAGGAGAATTGGTCAATATTAGCAAGAGAGAAGTAGCTGCGTTTCTCTGAAGAATATAAAGGACTGCAGTTGAGCCCACCAAGTCTGAGTCAGATCCTGAGGCTCTGTGGGTAGAAGCAAGTGGTGGGGCCCCAACAGGGAGGGGGAATTAAAGGGGAGCCAGAGCACGACAGGGGGTGCAAAGGAAAGCATAGGCTGTCAGGAAGGCAGGCGTTCTGGGGAGTCCATCCACACTGGTGGATTCTGCAAGACTTACAAGATTACCCTTTTCAGTGGTTCATAGGCTTTAGTACACGTTAAAATCACCTGGAAGACTTGATAAAACAGTGGGATAAGCCCACCACCAGAGTTTCAGATTCAGTGGGTTTAGGATGGATCAAACAATCTGCATTTTTAACAAGTTCCTAGATGCTGCTGCTAGTCTACTGTCCACAGTTTGGGAACCAGTGTCTTATAGGAACGGCAAAATAAATGTTTTGCGTTGTACTTTGGACTCCATGTCTGGGATCAGCTACCAGTTAGACTGAGCTGTGCTGGTTAATCAACTGCATGAGGCATGCCTGTTCCTATGTTGTGGGGAATAATGACCAGGTTACATTACATGTGCAGATAGAAAGATATTGCAGATAGAAACATATATGAATATGAATAAGACATACTTAGTAAATACAAGCTTACTCTTTCAAAACCCTTAAAACAGGAGATGTAAGAGTTTTACCCAACATAATGCAGAATAGATTTCTGAGAAACCACTTCTCTTTCACATATCATAGACAAACACAATCTTTGTGCTTGATAACTGAATAGAATTTCAAATAAAGAAACCACAAAAACCTTAGGTAAAATGTATTTTGTTCTCATGCATGTATTGTGCTACCACACTTTATCATTATTTCTTTGGTTTGTAATTTGTCTTACCCAAGTTGTTATCATCTTATTTAACCATCTCCAATCAAAGGAAGAAAAAAGAAAAACAAGAAGAGAAGTTGTAAAGAAAAAAAAGCCATTTGAGTAGCGAAAAACAGAAGAGGATATAAAAAGAGGAAGCAACCTCTAGACGTCCAAATATAGAGGGCAAGTCTCCTCACTGGCTAAAAAAGGAAGAGGGAAAAAGCTGTCGACAGTTCTAGCTTCAACTGTTTCAACATCAGAGCCATACCTGATTGCATTCTTCCCTGGACAAATCTGTAACTGAACCATTTAAACTACTTGTTAGATTTTTACTAACATTTCAATATGACAAGCTGGTGAAGATCAATCCTTCATTCATTCCTCAATTTAAAAAGCTGTCCAAAAGGTAGAAACCCATAAACATGTAAGCTGGCCTTAAGCCATAGGGTTGAATATTGTTTTGTAAAAGTTGTAAACTCCCTAGATTCATTGGGATTGGCATTTCTTACTAATATGCTATGAAAAATTCACTCTTATGATCAATGCAAATAAATTAAGGAGGAAAAACAATCAGTAATAGGTGTCATGATGATACAGTTCTCTACTGGAAAAATCACTCATGTAGTTTTTAAAAATGTTCGAAGACAAATAGAGTTTGTTTTTATAAAATAACAACTAGAATATAGCATTTGTGTTCAAATAGTTTCCCTTGGGAGAGGACATCAAATCATCTAAATACATCCAGAATCGTCTGGCTTCGACTGGTACCACCCTGTCTCAGGCCATCATCTCACCCTGGATTACAGCAATAACTTCCTAACTGGTCTCCATTCTTCTGCCCTTGATCCTACTGGGTATTCTCAACACAGCAGTCAGCACAATCCTGCCAAAACCGAAGTCAGATCCCATCATACTACAGATGATTGAGGGAAAGTGAAAGTCCTTCCACAGGATGACGCAGTCGGATACAACCAGTAGGGTTTCCTCCCCACAAACCCCTACCCCATTCTCTGACCTTATCTCCTTTGTTTTCCACTACTCTCCCTCTTGCTCACTTCTCTACACTGGCCTCCTGCTGAACGTGGAACATGGAGGAACAAAAACTCCTGCATCAGAGTCTTCATATGCTGGTTCCTCCACCTGGAATGCTCTTCCCCCAGATGTCACACACACACACACTTTTACTTCCTGGCACACTGTGGGGATTTAATAAATACATGTTCAATGACAGGACTGAATTAACTCATCATCCCTATGGGGCAACCTGCTTCCTCTTTAATAAGAACAACCTAGAACCCAGACAGCATAGGTCACTGGGCACTTCACTTCCTCTCACTTACACTGATTTTCGGCATGGCTGCAATTAGTGGCCACACGCTTGGGTACTGCATGACTGCCAAGGCTGCCATTCACAGTGACGCCCCTAGGAACGGTACCTTCTGGATTTGAGCAACACAGCAGTCCTGGTTTTAGATCTCTGAATTTCCCTTGGATACAAAAAATAACCCAGACATCCATCATATATTTACAGGTATCTTAATTCTACAATAGTTCAAACTATGCAGTTTGGTTAAAATCTAATATATTCCATTGCACTGTGGAATAAATTCTGTAGTCTGGGAAAAGAAGAAGAAACTACAGGCTAATGTATTGCATGTAGAGCAGGCCTAGTAGCCACGACCCGGTGAGGAGGGTACAAAGATACATGCAACACTTTTCCTTGACACAGTTCCAATCTAGTAGAGGAAAGAGGAAAGAAGAGATTCTGGAGATAGTTTAACCACAAAATGGGTATAAATTTGAAAAGGGGGGTGAAATGTATCCCAGTCTAAGTGCATCGTATCTGGACAGAGGTGGATTTTTGTTTGGTTTTGCTCAACTTATAATTAAAGTTGAATATACACAAAGGAGCACAGGTAAGGGCACTAGGTGAGTTCTCACAAAGTGCCTGTGGGCATGTCAGCAGCGGCCAGATCACAAAAACGAACTTTATTAGCATCTAGAAGCAACTGCCTAACCTGAGTACTTTTTCAAAGACGCAGATGATTGGAATAGGGAAAAAGTCATAGTGAGAGCATTTGGGCTGACTGGTTTTAATGACATCTAATGGTAACAAGATGGGTGGGTGAAGTGGAAATGAGGTGAGGCTTTCAGAGGGTATTTCTATTAGGGAAGGTGCGTAACGCATGCCTGGTGAGTGATAATGCAGTGTTCAGAATTTAGACTAGCTCTCCCAAGGAGATGCTGCTAAAGAGAAGTTACGAGTTCATGTATGCTAATTATGCCTGGGAGAACTAAAAATAGGGAGGTGAATCTTCTCTTTTGCTTCTCAAAAGGGAGGTTTGTTGAATACCTCTCTTTCTGAGCATCCCTTGCATTATAGGTGTGCTCTCACCCTTCAAAACAAATCTCGTTCCCCTTACCTTCTATTAATTCTGTTGATTTCTGGGTTTGTGCTCTTGGCAACCTGATTTAATAAAAACTCTGGTTTACTGAGGCAGACCCAATGTGATAAATGGTGGTAGTTACTGTCCAAGAAAACACCAGGTGAACAAGTACACCCAGGAGGTCAAGCTGGACTGCGGCTTTGCGGTTGGGAGGCCCCGATCTGTCCCTAAGTGAACATGAGACCAAGAATTTGCCCTGAACTGGACAGGTGGCAAGGAAGGTGTCTTAGTGCAAAGGAGATCTGGGGAACAGCAGGCCAGGGCTCTGTGTTCGACTGGAAATGAGGTCAGGAAGGCTAGTGCTGCCTCACTGCATTTACTTCTCCCCTATCCAAAAGGGTTACAAAATGCTAGAAAACCACTGAGGGGATTATGAGACTGTCAGACGGGGACTGGGAATTAGAGAGGAACAAGGAGAAGAGGGGAGACTGTGGAAGAACTGAAGACAAGAAATAGGGAGAAAGGAATAAGGAAGGAGCAGGAAGGGGGAAGCAACTATAGGTGTAAGAAAATTCCACTATAGGTGTAAGAAAATATGCAGATTTAATAGGGATCAAGGGTGCTTTATAAAGGAAAATAAATTCATGCTAGGCTTCAAACAATCTGAGGAGTTTTATCACCTAAAGATGAATGGAAATACATAACTAAATGAGGATGCAACCTAACCAAAGACAAGGGAGCAGACTCATTTTGCCCTAGGAGATGGTTATTCTCAGACAAAGGAGTTGTAAGTAAAGAGAGGAGGCAGAAGAGGGACTCAAACCCAGGTGACGTCAGTCAAAAAAGGAGTGTGAGACTAAAATACAGTGGTAATGACAATGGAGGGACGTTTCCACCCTCTTTTTAGGAAGAGCTCAGTGTCTTCTCATTGCTCCCAGCATCACCTCTATGGGGTTTTCTGAGGTTTCATCTCCAAAAGTGTCCACTGAGGCACAGGGGAGTTAATGGCAGGGTAGCAAACTTTGGGAACAATTGTTTTAATTAAGTAGAAGGCAGAAAGTAAACAAAAATCTCAAACTGAATTCTATCATTCGATCAAAATGGCTAAGACTGGGAAAAGTATCTCTTTCTCTCCCTCCCTTTCTGCCTCTCTCTTCCCAATTACTTGTTACTTACAATACTCGTTCTTATTGCAAGCAATTATTTCCTTTCTTTCTTGTCCTCTGTGTACGTGTTGATAGAAAAAGATTCCTTTTTTTCTTAATACCTAGGTTTTCATTCTGTCTCTACTTCCCCTAATTTCTGTCCCTTATTTATAGACCTTATTCAAAAATTTTTCCTTACAGTTCTCTCATTTTCTAGCGCATTACTTTTACAATTTCTATTATAATTTACAATAAATGGCCATTGCTACCATTTACTGAATATATATTGCATGCTAGTTATCTTATAAAACTGCAGCTGAATCCTCATCATTCAAGGCAGTACAATCATCTCCAGATTAGGAAACTGAGGAACACAGAGGCCAGCAAAAGATAGGCCATGTTTCAAGGAGATAATCAACAGAAGGGCTGAGAGTACCTCATTCCAAAATCCATGATCCTCTGTCCAAGAGCCCTAAGCCAAAGCTGAATTCATCTTGCTTTTGCGGCTTAAGTGCTCTACAAAGACAAATTCAAAAGAATCTATATGGACTGAATGTTTGTGCCCCACCCCCACCCCTACAATTCAAATTCTGAAAGCAGGGAGTTGTTTAGGATCGCTGTGAAAGAGACCCCAGAAGCCCCCTTGACCTTTCCACCTGGTGAGGACGCAGTGATAAGATGTCTGATAAGGATGGGCAGGCCTCCCCACACACGCAATCTAACAGCACCGTGATCTCGGCCTTCCAGCTCCAGAACTCAACAACTTCCTGTTGTTCCTAAGCTCCCTGGTTTCTGCTATTTTCTAATAGCAGCCCAAACGGACTAAGTACTTACCTGCACCTTTTTCTTAGCAAAGCATGATCTAGTTACACATAATTTAAAACAAAGTAGATTCTATTCTCATGCCAAAAAAAAAAAAATGGAAGCAGAGATGAGAAAAGGAAGGAGTAAAATGAACTGAAAGCCAGTCTATCCTTAATCATTCTTTCATTAAAAACATATTGATTGACCACCTTCTTTGTGTGAGGCACCGGTGGTCACGCTGGCATTCCAGAAGCAAAGCCATTCTGGTTAGCGTCCAGATTCTTTGGTTTGGAGCCACAGTTTCCTCACTTTTGAAACAGGGACAAACTCCCTATGCTGTCAGCGGAGTTAACGCGATGCCATAAAGCCGTGGGGTGAGGCCTGGTGCCTCGTCTCCTATGTCCTTGTCACGCTTCCTTCCCTCTGCCCCTTCCGCCCTCCCCACCTCAGCCACGGCAAGCTGCCCTTTCTTCCCGAGGCCTTCACGTTCCCGATTATGAGAGCCCCAAGGCCTTCTCCAGCAGCAGTCCTCCAAGATCTCAGCCTTCTGGGCTGGCGTCACTACTGGGGACCCTCCAGGCTCACAGTTAGTAAGAGTGTGTCACTGAAAGCACAAGGCACACCATGAACACACGGTGGCTGAGTCAAAGGAGGCTTGGCCGACTTACTATGCACAGGCCTTCAATATTGTCACTCACACTCTTGATAACTCAAATCCATCATCTGGAAAATAGGGAAAATGTTATTTCTGTACAGGGTGGGATTACTGAAGTGACAAATATACATAAAAAGCCCCCAGCACGGGGTCAGCAACGTAACTGTGAAACACTGGGCTTTGATAATAGCACTGGCATTATTGTGCACAGATGTGCCCAGCAGGACACCAAGCAGTTTTCTTTATGTAAATTCTCAAAACTCTGGAGTTGGGACAAACCATATTACTTGAATTGACTCCATCATTCTAATATGGTGAAACACTTTGTAATTCTTGCATAATTTATAGCAACAGTTTTCATTTTTCTCTCTTTTTTTTTTTCAATAAAACTGGGTGGGTTCTTTGGTCTGGATGTTTGTGTCCTCCCCAAATCCATATGTTGAAATCCTAATGCTCAAGATGATGGTATTAGGAGGTGGGGCCTTTGGGAGGGATCACTGACCTCACAGAAGAGGAACCAGAGAGATCCCTCGGGACCCTCTACCACGCCACTATACAGGGAGTCTGCAGCCCTTTCCCCCTTCCCAGTGCTTGAATTCGTGCTCACATCCTAATAAACCCACACTTGAAAAGTCCTCAATGAGCACTCATTTTGTAACCTGACAGACCTCATAATTCGGATGTTCCTCCTTCTCTGGAGTCAGAATGCATCTTTCCATAACTTCTAGCTATGGTCCTAGTTCTGTCCTTGTACTATTGTCTAGACATGTGCTGTGCATTCTGCCTCAAGCCTTTTCCCTGCTGTAAGGTTCTCCTTTGCACACCTCCTTCCTACACTTTTGTCCAGTGAACTCCTACACCGCATTCAAATACACCTCATGAGTCAGCGGACGGGGCGTAGCTCTCCTGCACCCCAGCACCACAAGATCAAGGCACCCTCATTATACAGTCTCCTTTTTAAAACCAATTTTAATGACAAATAAATCATCATTTTAACAACTTGTGCCTCCCTCTCCAGTTTGCAAGCCACACTGGAGCCCATCTTGTTCTGGGATGGCCCTACATCAGGAACGGAGCTGAGGAAGAGGCCAGTACTTGTCTCTATACAGCTGAACTTTGGTAATGAACATCATTGCCCACAGAGAGTACATCTGAGGAAGAAAACAAGGCTGAAATCTTTACTCTTAGAAACACAGTTAAGAATTTGACAGGAAAAGAAGAAAACGTCCAAGGTCTACATAAAGAGTACTTCCTCTCAACAGCATTTATCACAATCTACTCCCTTTTACCTTTTTCTACTTTTGTCCTTAATATATAGTGAATTCCCACCTACCCAGATTTAAAATAGTAATTAACTCGTAACAAATGTATATTGATTTTTTCCATGTATATCAAATTTACTGCTATGCATGTAAAGAAAACAATTATAATATATTCTGACAATTTTTTTTTGCTAGTAATCTTTAAAAAAGAACCAACAAAAAAAGACTCTTGTCCTGACTTTCACTCTTTTTTGTTTCTTTCTTTGCAGAAGCTTTTTTTTTTTTTTTGCCTGTTTTTGTTTTTCCTGGAGGCTCAGGTGGCACATGACAGTTCGTAAAATGGCTTCAGAGATGGGGGTAGAGAAGAAAGAAAAAATAAACTGGGGTGGGAAAGAAAAACAACCAGGAGGAGGTAGAGCTGGCTGGTTTCTTCTCAGCCTGAATTTAGGGGAGGAAGTTGGTGCCTCTGAATGGTAAGGATGGATCCCTTCAACCCTTGGTAAGGGAGAGAGAAGAAAAAAGAACAAACAAAAGGCTGTTGCTTTGGCCCTCCTGAGTCTCAAGGAAAAGGGGGAAAACCGGTGTTTCGATGTCATGAATTATGGGAAAGTGGGGAGGGGGTGCTGGGTAAGGTACAGGTCAGCTGGAAAAACTGGCAGTTACCAGATGGTAGTTCTGGGTATCCTCTGAATTGGAGTCACTCCAGCATGGTGGTGGTGGGGTCCCCACTGTTGATGGGGGCTGAGGTCTCTGGGGCTGGGAGCCATAGGGAAATCAATGGAGAATCCTTTGAATTACAGGTCTGTGTAAGACATCAAGGCACCAATCCTCACCTTTGACATTTGCAAACTAAATTCAATGAAGACTACACAGAGTTTGTTTCATATGGACATGGGAACAACCCTGGAGAGCGGATGACACACGAACACAGCATTATACTATTACTAATACCATAGTTTGAAACCTATTTTCTAAACATTCCTTAAAATTTTTGAAGCCAGATGAGTGAGAAACTGAGTATATGTCACGCAACAACAGAAATCTGAGTACTGGAAAACATTTTAAAAGCCTTGACTTTAAAGATGAGAAATCTTAATCTCAGAGACTACGATATAGGGACCAGAGAGCCCTACATTTAGCTAGCTTATTGAGTCAGTTTTATAAACCTAACTTCCTTTCTTGCAAACCAACCTGAAGAAAAAATGCAATGCGCAATGCAATCCTTTCTCCTGGGACATAAAACTAAGCGGATTAAAAATACAAACAACTGACAGAACTTTTAAATACTGCCTGCTAATTGCCACTGCAGTCAATATAAATTCCTATAATTCCCTTTGTCTAGTTTCAACTGGATGGTATTTTAGAAGTCATCTGTATCATTAACAAGCAAACCAAAAGCACATAATCACTCAAGAAAGTGAATTTCCAGTAGAACAAACCTCACCCGCTCTGACATTTTCATTGGCACTTGCAAAAGCATTAAAAAAAGAAAAAGAAGATTCAAAGCGACATGTGTATTTTATTTAAACTTTTATTTCCAAGCTGAGGAAGGGTTATTATTCATTCAATCCATGGGTGTAAATACCCTAAGAATATCTATAACTAGTAAGTTGGCAAAGAACTCATACAGGAATCATACTACGTTATCTTCTTGGACAAGAAGGAATGAATATTTTAAAAGAACAACTTTTCAGTCCATGTGAAACCTACACTCAGTTCTAAGATGGAGAATATTCCTAACTGAGCTCAACCAACATTTATTGCACATTACTTTGAGTATGGCAATATGCTAGATATTGGTAGTGCAAAAATGGAAAACACATTCTCCCTGTTCTTAATTATCTTAGAATTTTTTAAAGAAGGTAAGTGTATAATTTCAACATAAATACTGACATTCCCACAACCACTCCTAAGTCTAAGCCAACATCATCTCTTGCCTAAAACATAGCAATGGAGTTCCCGTTGCTCTATGCTGACTTTTTTCTAATCATGTCTTTTCTACATAGTCCTGACCACTGCTCTTAGAAGAAATGGAAACAGTCCACAAAGCCCCATAGGCTCTATCTCTGCTTTCTCCCCAGTATCACCTTGTCCCACTTCTTCATCTGGTTCAGTACTCCACTCACATTAGCCTTCCCTCTCTGCTGTGAACACATGCTTGTTCTTGTCTGTAACGTTTGAACTTTCTATTTCTTCTGTCTGAAATGCTCTTAGCTAGCTCTTTAAAAGCTGGCTTGATCTTACAGATTTCAAATATTGCCTCCTTACTAATGTTTGACCTGACTGTGTGGCTTCAAGAGTATCATCCTTTTTATTTCCTACATAATGCTACTCCCGTTCTGAAAACAGAACAGTGCTTTGCACCTGCCTGATACATCTTGTACGTACTAAAATTAATAAAAATCCTTTCCTAACAATTTTAAGCTGTCATGATTCATTAATCTGACACTTTAAAACTGCATAGAAGAACCTACCAATCAAAAATATCTACCTACCTACCCATGTATCTGTTTGTCTATCTCCCAGTGTTGTGAAAAGAAATGGAACATACATAATAGAAGAAAAAAGCAAGGACAGTTATCAAGGGGCCTAAAATTTAGTTATTTTCAACGAATGTGGACAAATCAACTTCATTTCTCTAGGCTTCAATCTACTTATTTGTACAACAGACGACTGCATTAGATCATTTCAAAAGAACTTTCCAGTTCTAAAACTCAGTCATTTGAAGATGTCCCCCAGACTGAATGCACATATTCTTATGATATGAGCACAGGGCAATAAGAACACCCAGCACCCGGTTACAGGCTTCCTATCTGTCTGTAGATTATTTTGCCTCAGCCCCTCCTTTTTGATGCCTCGTACTGAGTCCTTTTCCTTTCCCTCTGCAGAGTGGGGAAAAACATTTAAACTATTTTATAAAATTACATTGAATTATGCTTTCATTCCTCCCTTAGAAAATAACTGTACTTCTACTAAAGTATGCATGCCAAAAAATTTAAAAATAAGCCAGGAGTAATGAGAAGAATCAATTTTTACACATATATTTACTGAACATATGTTATCACTGTCTTCAAATAACCTACACAATAAAGAATTTGCTGCACTTTATTAAAACTAAATCCAAAAATGTCTCATGAGAGAAATACCTCCTACCACCATCACTGGTGGGCATGGGGGGATTTCAGGAGAATGATGTAATACAAAAATAAATAGAAGAAAGGAAGGAGGGAGGGAGGGAGGAAGGAAGAGAGGAAGAGAGGAAGGAAGGGGGGAAAGGAGGGAGACAGGAAGAAGTAGGTAAAGACAGACAAGCCAGAATAACAAGGGGACTAGCTCTTAAAATGAAAACAACAGTGATTTTTCCAATTGCAATTCAAATGAACCAATGATGAAGGTAAAGAAATTGACTGAAAAACTGAAAGCATATAATAAAATGATGGGAATAAGATTAAGAGATGTAGTAAGCAGAATTAATTTGAGGTAAAGGAAATGCAGGTAGCAAGATAGGAAAGAAATTCTACTTTATAAAATGCAATGAGAAGGGGTTCTTTAGCACTCAGGGAAAATAATCATGGAACTACTTTAATGCACAGTATGAGTACTCAAAACAGTATACAGGAGAAAATCCTAATTTAAAATACTTCATATAAGAAAACCTATAAACATTTTTTAAAAATCCTGCAGCAAACCAGCAAGTTTAAGCAGTTGACTGCTATCTTAGCATGGCAGTAAAACTGCATTTTGAAACAAAATCAGGAGTGCTTATACAATAGGCTGTGTGAAATTACATGTTGTGTTATGCTGGAAAGAAGAAGCATCGCAAGGCGAAGTTCAAGAACATATACACACAATGTAAATAAACAAATGGATTTGTGTTTGCTTAAATGTCTCCTCCATTTCATTTCCATTTTTCCACATTCACAGTCTGTCACTGATTTATTTTTACTAGTTGGCAAATGGAAGAAGGAATAAAATATTATACAAGCATATTATCTTTATTTTCTCAATTTCAGTCTCTATCCACCTTTAGGTTTACTACTTAATAATAACTAACACATAAAGGCCAATAGTGGCAAAAACATTCTTTTTCCCCAAGGGATAAGCAAAAATAAATGCTTTTCAGCTTTCTCAAATCCATTCCAACTGCAAATCGGGTAGAAATAAGTACATCTTACCCAACACTAAACTAGATGTATACTTCACCTCACTTAACAGATGACTCACTGAATGACAGAGTGGAGTGTGACAGAGTTGTTATGTAAGTTCATTCTACACTAATTAAGGCCAACTCTAAACTGAATGAGAGAGATATCCTTTATATCCTTTACGGTTTATCCTTGACCCCAATAAGCTCAGGCATTTAGAGGCTGGGGTATAACCATATCTTCCAGAAAGAAAGACTTTGAGGCCACAATGAAATCTCTAAAACTTCAAAATGGTACACATTCGATGTGCAATACATTATCATTTGGCATGAAAAGAGAGCTAATATTTTGATTATGAACTCTACATCAGGCAAGAAGCAAGATGCTTTCCTGATGAGCCATCACTTAAACTCCAAACTGAACTTGAAAGAAACAACTGTGAGAATGCCTTTCTGCACTGAAGTCCTAGAAAAATTCTCCAGGAAAACACAATACGGAGCCCTTGTCCACATGACGGCTTTGAGTGAGAAGGTAAGACTATTTGCATGAGGCTAAGTCTGAAATAAAGTCAACGTCCCCTCAAAATGTTCTTTGCCACCGAACCCTAGATCTCTCATCAGCATTAATAGTAAATGGGGGGGGGACATTGGAAAAAAACTATCAACCACTCACCATAATGCATGTAACAGTTTCCTTTGGTGGGATCCAGCTCAATAGCCTTCAAGAAGAACTTTTCAGCCTCACTCTTACGACCCTTGAAAAACAGAGAAAATGGATGATTCAGCAGCGAATCAGGTAGGATTCCTTACCTCCTGGGCCCTAATGAAGTAGACCAAGGATCTACTTGGTCATCATCAAAAAAAAAAAAAAGAAAAAAAAAGTGGGGTGAGGGGCTGCATTTATCTAAATGACAATGATCAGGCAGAATATGCTGAAAGAGAAGACTCAAGTCAGAATCCGGAAACTCCAAGATGAGAACAAATGGTGAGAGTGAGTTCTTCAAAGAGATTCAAGAGAAGAGGCCAGGAGGGTGAGAGGAAAAAAGTGGAACAGGTGGTTTCACGGAAACCAAAAAGATAAGATAGTTTTAAGGAATGGTGGGGAACATCATTGTCATTTTCTCTCTTCAGTTTGTTTCCTCTTCACTCCTTCATCCTTTTAAAGAATTTTGACCATTTTAGCTTTTGAGATCATTTTGTCTTAATGGCTCTCTTTATATGCAGAGAAACTAAGTCACAATTGGTTGAATCTCAAGCAACTGTGGCTTAATCCATGCTGCTGTCATTCAGGACTAAAATATTCCTAAACCAGGATTTAATCTAAACGGAGATCTTCCTAGCTATGGTTTTAAGTAAACATTACCATCATTCTCAGAAGAAAATAAGCAAAAAGTAGGGGAAAAGGCTTATATGCAATATACACTGATTTTTCCTTTGTTACCGGGTTATAGTTTCTGACCCCTGACTGCCTACAGAGTAACGCAAAGTGGTGGCTTGGGGTAGGAGAACAGCCCCAAGGAGAACTTCCTTGAAGTAGTTCTGCCTTGTCCTGCAAGGCTGGAGGGAAGATCTGTGCTGACCGTGAGTGGCAGAAAGGCACCAGGTGGTATCCCGAGTAAAAAGAGACAATCTTATCTGCTTGTGCCTTCTAATTAATATACCACATGAACTTCAGGTGATTTTTTTTTTCTTTCTTTCTCTCTCCAGACTTTTTAAAAATCATTGTTAGGGAGATAAATCTCCCAAAGGTAGAAGTGTAAAATTAACCTAGTCATCTACATTCCACGCCACTTTGATTCATTTCGCCATATTCCCTTCCATCTTGTTTATCCACTCACTTAAAAGATTCACTGGTTGCCACACCCTTTGTCCACCCATCACCCTAGCAGGACAGACCTAGCCCATGGCCTCCCCGGTCTATAACTACGTGCTAACTGAAAGACCAGACAACTGACTTCTTCATTTCTTCTTTTACTTTTAATAATGCTCCTCAAGCCAATAATATATAACTTGTTATCATCAAATACCCAATAATTAAAAATTTAACTCCCTGCAGTATTTCTCACAGCATTTTAACTTCAAAGGAAACAAGGAACACACAAGCTGCTTCCTACACATATCATACTTTCATGAAGTTAGAAAGAATTAGCAATAATCTTACCAAGTTAAGATTCCCTGAAATGCTTAAATAACTGTAATGAATCAGGCAGTCTAATGTATAAGTTAAGAGCATAGATTCTAGGCAGACCAAACAACTCCCATATTTATGCAGCTATGATCCTTTGAAAATTATTTCATCTCTTAGCTGTAATTTTCTCTATTACAGAAAAGAAGATAGGTGGACCACAGGGGATTTTTTAGGGCAGTGAAATTTTTCTACTTGAGATTTTAATAGTGGGTACATGCTATTATACATTTGTCAAAATCCATAGAATACATAACACCAAGAGTGAACCTTAATGTAAAGCATATAATTTAAAAATCATGTTGCAATATTGGCTCGTGGACTGTAGTAAATGCACATTACTGACGCGAGCTGATAATAATAGGGAAACTACTATCTGTAGGGTGATAGGAGGGAGTTCTGAATGCAAAGAATATGTTTTGTTATACAGAAGTCTCAGAAACACATGGTCAGCCTTGCAATCATGGGAGGAAAATGATGTACCAAGAACTTGTGGAATACGATAATAACAAAATGAAAGCTATCACTGGTAAACTCTGTGCAAATGTTGTATGCAAAGATAAAAAGGGTCTGTGAACTTTCTTCCACTTCAGTTTTTCAGGATAGAAGAAACTGGCTCATTTATCAGTATCACAGTAAACAGGGTAGTAAAATCTTTGTATGTAGTACGTTGGCTAAACAATAGTATGCAGTGTTATAAAAACATGTATGGGAACTCAAAGGATAACGGTCTCTGGTGCACCAGGTTATTAAAAGCAATGAGTGTCACCATATCGTACATGCAAAACAAACACTTTGAAGGCCAGAACATTCTTTGGGGGCCGAGAGGAGGATATCAGGCCATGATCTAAAAACCTATCTTTGTGCTTTGACCACTATTAATATAGTCAAGTGCCAATTACTAATAAGGAGGAAAATAAAATTCTACAGCAGTATATAAAATCAAGAGTGAACTGAAGGCATTCGTCAAGCGGACACGCACATTACTGGGTCTTACTTAGGAAGGGATCATGAGAGCTGGGGGGTAACACTAAGGTTAACCAAATGTACTCTTTCCACTATTATCATTTTAGAGGGATGGCAGTTAAGAGAGTGGAGAAAAAAAAAGTCACTTCTCAGCAGGTTTTTCTTGGTATCTTTTAGACCGTGTCAGCATTTTCTAGAAGTAAGCATTTTATGGAGTAGCCACTGGCTGCACACAATCCTCACGTTGAGCACTATTACTCTTTTTGTATACTGGTTGGGATGTTTGGACACATGCGGTGTTTCAGAAAACCAAGAAAAGGGACTGTGGTCAGCTGTGACAAATAAGGGAAATATGAGTGGAGAGGTTCGGTTTCTACTGCCAGCTCTGTGACTTGTTTGCTTGTTCCTTTGTTTTTGTAGGTTAAAAGCTTATTTACTGAATGCCTACCATTCGCTTTGCACAGTTCTAAGTTCCAAGGATATAACCACGAGCAGCACAGAGCATTTGCCCTCAAGTCCTTGATGCAGGAGGCACGTAATGAATGCAAAACCCAGTAAGGAACTAGTCGCAGAGCACCGTGGGCAAACACTTCCTCCAGTCGTTAGTGAGAGAACTGGCCTGGAGACAGACAAGCCTGTATTTGAATCCTGCTGTCTCTATTTATTTACACTTAATCTATCATGTATCTTTGAGAATCTTTTGTAACACCTCTGAGTCTCTTTTTCCCTTACGTGGAAAAATGAACATAATTAATACCACTTTTGAAAGGTTTCTAAGAAAATCACAAATCAAAAGGAAATGGCTACCTTCAGATCTAGCACATAAAACTGACATTCTTTGATATTTCTTCCTTCTATCTTCTCAAAAGAACTCTTCCTTCCAACTTCAGTGCCTCTCTCTGGTTCCTAATTACCAGAATTCAAACATCCTTTTCAGAATTTCATTTCACGTAGAAACTAAATTCCATAATTTTCCTATAAAATGCCTCTCATTCCTATCACTTTCCTCTCCCTCAAATAAAAGCCCATTTCAGCTCACATCTAGAGAATAACAATAAAGCTCAGATATCCTGATTCATTGAACTGCATTTCACCAGATACATATTCCTTAAGCAATGGTTATTATGTTATGTCCTTTCTCAAAAATATTTTAATAGCTCCTGTTTCTACTCAATCCTACTTCATAATCAATCTACTTTCTAAAATCTTCCACAACCTACCCCAAATCTTCTTGGAAAAATTCCTATCCCTTACCAATCTCCTCATCTGCTCCTAAGTCTTCTCTTAATTATTTCTTCTGGTCTGTAATGTTATACATTTTTTCATTCATTCATATGCATTTTATGCTTCAAGCCTCAGTTGAAGTCTCACTTTTTTATAAAGCCCCGTGATGGCTCTACCTCCTGGCAATTTCCTTTTTTTTTTTAATTGTGATAATCTGATTATATTTTTAAAGAACCATTGCTGCCACATTAGAACGATACAACTTTGAACCCGAAGATACCAGACCACATCCTTTCACATATAGAATAAGGTGGTTAGCAAGTGGAATTTTAACTTTTGCAAAACTCTAACTCTAGGGTACGTATTTACAGTTTGTACATGACCATACCGGACACCATACACAAGTCAGTTGAAACAGTAAAAATGCAGCATTCTGAAACAGAGCAATTGACAGTACAAAAGATCAGGAAGCCAAGGACATAAAACAGAGCTAAAGAAATACTTAGTAAAAGCTTTTTTAATTTAACACTAAAGCTTGGACCAATTCTGCATTAGAATTGGTTAGTATATTAGTGCTGATATGAATTACCCAGGTGGACGTTAAGCACCACAAATGACTATGGGATCAAGGGAGAGAGTGAGAAAGATGACAAAAGAAAACTGACCAGAAGTAGGGCAGAGACATATTCTTGGCCAAGGGCTCTACCAGTACCTAGGGATTAGGGATTTCAGAATATCACTATACTTACAGTTATATTAGTATATTATTTGTAGCACTACACTATTAAAAACACACACAAGAGAGTATTATTTAAACTCAGGAAAAAGCCACTCCCAATCAAGAGTAGGCCTCATCCTCTTCTGACAGGCAGCAATAAGAAATATATGTAAAATAAATATTCAGTAAAATTTATATAGTCTGTTCCACAGTGTAGGATTAGTTTGCTGATTTATTTTGTTTTTGATAAAACTGGATGCTACCATCACTGTTCAGGAACACGTGTCCACCTGAGGGGGTATAAAAGGCAAGCAGCATCCCTTTGATGGCTGAGCAACAGTTTTTCCAACTATGAAATGTTAAGTTTCTATTAAAAAGGTGTGATTATATATTTGTTTGTACACACTGACACCTACACTGACACATGCATTTCCCCCAAACATTCCTGGAGCTCCCATTTAAGCACTCAGGAATATTAAATGTAAGAGAGAATTACACCATTATGGCTTCAGCTTGATTTGTTTTCCTTTGAAAATTAATCTTTACACTAAATTTTGTACTCATTTTTAGTAACAAATTATTCATTACATCCACCAACAGAGTGTGCCTTGATGGCACAGCTCGGGCTGCTACTTTACTGAATAGCACCTGAAAACATCAAGCCTTTGCCTTGTTTAGAGAGAGAGAGAGAGAGAGAGAGAGAGAGAGTGTGTGTGTGTGTGTGTGTGTGTATTCCTTTGTTCATTTATATGTATAAGTGTGATTAGGGTATTAATCTTGTCCTATGAACTAGATTACTCCCATCAGACTTTATCTTTTTCTTCCATAGCCATCCAAGTGTTCTGTAAATATAATAACCAGTCAAGAAATAAACAGATCACCACTGCTTTAAGTAACTTAATGGCCTATAGATACTCCTCAGTCATTTAGTTCTTATGTTCACACATTTTCAATAAAGTACACACCTATGAACAAAGCAGTAATGTCTCTTCTTCTGGAGACTGGAAACCGTCTCATGAACTAAGTTCTATAAAACTATAAAGAGTTCCTCCGAATTAACCCAATTTTCAACTAAATATTTGTATCCTAACTAGAGACCACCTGTGTCTTCAGCATTGGTAGTACACCAATTATTAGAATAATACAATATTTTGGTGGCCCTATTCCTTATTTAGAGGCTACTGTGAGTTTGGTGTGGGAGAGCCTCCTTATGCGGTTATGTATTGAGCAGCCACTTCCACACATTTAGGGTTTACTCCTTAGGAAGGCCTGACAGTTCTTGTCGGTGTCAGTCATTTTTAACAACCAGTGAAAATCACATTTTCGTTTCACATTCAAGTATATCTATACAAACAACAAATAAGAAATGGAAGCAGCCAATAAAACAGGTCAAAAAGCTTAAATGTAGTTTGTTTAATGGGCTGTTAACCATGCATTACAGTTTAATGAGTGCAAAAGGAAAAGTAATTAAGGTCTTGACAAATTATGAAGACTACTTTTTACAAATAGAGTATTATTGGATAGTCTGTTTTAACAGCGGGGTTTAATATGTAAAAATCTAACAGTTGAAACCAATTCTTACAAACCAAGATGACTTCTACTGAACCATTTAATTCTCATGTCCCTCCAAGTCTTTATATATTAGTCAGAACTAGCCTTAATTAGAGGCAAAGTGAAGGGAGAGGGGCAGTGGAAACTTTCCTGATGAAATATTTTTTTCTCCATACTACTAAAATATTTCACCCATCAAGTTATGAGATACCTCAAATTTGACTAAACTATTCAATTTTTAGGGACATAATAATATTTCTCTTGGTAAGTTCTAGAATACAATATAAAAATGAAATGTGGCTGAATAGCTTACTGATTAAACAGTTTGTGTTTTCCTCTGTCAACTGATCTCTGAGACCCACTTTTATAAATGTCAGGCTTTTTTGTGACTTCTTTTCCCAAACATCCCAAAGCAGAAGCTGCCTGAAAGGTACCTGGAATATACTGTCATAAGGCCTGAGATCAATGAAAAAGTACTTCAGATGACAGCAAAGGCAGCTAGTGGTGACAGGGAGGGCCACACAGTGTTTAGGGGCGGCGTCCAGAGGGGATGTCAAGAGTCAAGAGGGATGGCTCAGTGGGGCGCCTTGGCAAGGTGGACCCCAGACCCAGAACTCCCTACCTGAGCAAAGCTCCCTTGAAGCCCAACCCAGGTCCTGCCACAGAGCCATCGGCCTTCAGGGCAAAGGGTTCAGCCCGGACCAAGGACTGGGGCAGCATCCTTCCCAGCTTTCTGGGTACCACGAAACCTCCCAGATCAAAGTGAAGCTTTGAAGGGGAGGGGGCCACAAAACGGGCTGAAATTAAATGGCTGACCAAGTGGGATGAGAGAAGGCAACAGGCTGAACGTCATTTAAAGGAGATAAAGAAGTGGATCATTTACATGCAACTGGGTTTCTGACCTGAAAGTCAGATGTTACATGAGCAGTGGCCACAAATAAGCAGTTTGCAAATACCAAAAAATAATGGCCACTATCCATATAAAAACATGTTAAACTTATTCAATATTCAAGTTACCTAAAACACAAATATATACATTAAGATGTATTATTCATCTATCAGTGAAGTTCTCCCCGAATGACAGAATTCAGTATTACTCAGGGCTCACAGAGGTAGGTGCTTATATAACATGTAGCCAAAATATAATAAAATGTGACAAAACCTTCTGGGTGAGAAATTTTATATGTATCAAAAGCCTTTAAATCATAGATATATTTCAGTCAACACTTCTACTTTTAGGCATTTATCCTATGGAAATATCTGTAAATACCAAAACATAACTATTCACTTTAATTACAGTATTGTTTGTACAAACTCAGTGTCCATCCTCATGGACTTAGTTAACCAAATATCATTTCAATGAAATGCTATGTGTCTATTAAAATGCTTCTGTGGAGGACTTCCGGGAAGATGGCGGTGTGAGCAGGGCGGCAGAAATCTCCTCCCAACACTATATTTATCTACGAAAACACAGAAAATACATCTATTCCTAAAAGAGAGATGAGAATACACAGGAAAGCGCACAGCGTGCAGCTACACCCGGGAGGACTCGGCACCCCAAGAGGCGGGCAAGATACGGAGCCGCGACCCGGCGGGACCCGAGCCCTCCCCCACCCCAGCGCACCGGCGGGAGGAGAGGATTCAGAGCCGGGAGGGAGGGGAAGTGCACCCCGCAAAATAGCCAGCCCCGGTGATCTGCGCGGGGAGCGCTGACCCACATTAAGCAGTGCAGCGGAGATTGGAGAGACAGAGGGGCAGGATCTGAGCGGGGAACGCGCCAGGGTGCTTGCAGCCGGCTCCCGGGAAGGAAAAAAAAAAAACGCGCGCTTTCCTCAGCGGTCTTAAAGTGACAGGAGCCCAGCAGAGGAGCCGGATCATCCCAGCACAGCAGAGCAGGCTGTGAGTCCTGGGAAGTTTCAGACGCCTTAGCTGACGACTGAGGAAGCGTAGCCATACTTAACACTTCTCACTGAGATCAACAGCCTCCTATTCGTTCCCACCCCTGCCAGAGTGATAAAGGGCCCTGCGGAGCGGCACAGTCACAGCTGTGGAATAATGGGGCAATAGCGCCACCTAGAGCATTCCCAAAGAATCTACGTCCACTGGGCATTTTTTTTGTTTTTTTGTTTTTGTTTTGTTTTTTGTTTTGCTTTTGTTTTTTCTTTTCTTTCTTTTTTCTTTTTTTCTTTCTTTCTTTCTTTTTTTTTCTTTTTTTTCTCTTTTTTTTTTCTTCTCTTTTTAAAGTCTTAAAGAGCCCAGCTGACATACGTGGCAACTATCAGTGACCAATTATATAGCCATGAAAAGACAGAGGAATATGGTTCAGACCAAAATCAACCAGACAACCCCAGAGAGGGAGTCTGAAGGGATGGAAATGCACAGCCTCCCTGAAAAAGAATTCAGAATAAAAGTCATAACCATGCTGATGGACCTACAGAGAAATGTGCAAGAGCTGAGGGAGGAAGTGAGGGAACTGAGGAAAGACAATACAGAAATCAGACAAGCGATCGACGGGCTTAACAGCAGAATGGATGAGATGCGAGAGACTGTTAATGGAATAGAAAACAGAGAACAGGAGTACAGAGCAGCTGAGGCAGAGAGAGATAAAAGGATTTCTAGGAATGAAAGAATATTAAGAGAACTGTGTGACCAATCCAAAGGAACAATATTCGCATTATAGGAGTACCAGAGGAAGAAGAGAGAGAAAAAGGGATAGACAGTGGCTTTGAAGAAATAATTGCTGAAAACTTTCCCTCGCTGGGGAAGGAAGTAGTCTCGCAGTCCACCGAAGCTCATAGATATCCCAACACAAGGGACCCAAGGAAGACAACACCAAGACACATAATAATTAAGATGGCAAAGATCAAAGATAAAGACAGGGTATTAAAGGCAGCTAGAGAGAGAAAAAAGATCACCTACAAAGGAAAACCCATCAGACTATCATCAGACTTCTCAACAGAAACCTTACAGGCCAGAAGAGAATGGCATGATATATTTAACGTAATGAAACAGAAGGGCCTCGAACCAAGAATATTGTATCCAGCACGATTATTATTTAAATATGATGGAGGGATTAAACAATTTCCAGATAAACGAAAGTTGAGAGAGTTTGCCTCTCATAAACCACCACTACAGGATATCTTAAATGGACTGCTCTAGATGGAAGCACACCTAAGGCTAAAAAGATGTCACCAGAGAAAATAAAATCATAGCAAAGAAAGCAGACCATCCAAATACTAACTAAAGGCAAAGAATAAAACATCTATTATAGAAAGAATGGAGGAGGAGGAATAAGAAGGGAGAGAAAGAAAGAAACATCAGACTGTGTTTACAATAACTTAACAAGAAAGTTAAGTTAGATTGTTAGATAGTAAAGAAGCAACCCTTGAACCCTTGGTAACCACGAATCTAAAGCCAGCAATGGCAATAAGTACATACCTATCAATAATCACCCTAAATGTAAATGGACTGAATGCACCAATCAAAAGACACAGAGTAACAGAATGGATAAAAAAGCAAGACCCATCTATATGCTGCCTACAAGAAACTCACCTCAAATCCAAAGATATACACAGACTAAAAGTGAAGGGATGGAAAAAGATATTTCATGCAAACAACAAAGAGAAAAAAGCAGGTGTTGCAGTACTTGTATCAGACAAAATAGACTTCAAAACGAAGAAAGTAGCAAAAGATAAAGAAGCACATTACATAATGATAAAGGGGTCAGTCCAACAAGAAGATATAACCATTATAAATATATATGCACCCAACACAGGAGCACCAGCATATGTGAGACAAATACTAACAGAATTAAAGGAGGAAATAGACAGCAATGCACTCATCTTAGGAGACTTCAACACACCACTTACTCCAGAGGACAGATCAACGAGACAGAAAATAAGTAAAGACACAGAGGCACTGAACAACACACTAGAACAGATGGACCTAACAGACATCTACAGAACTCTACACCCAAAAGCAACAGGATACACATTCTTCTCAAATGCACATGGAACATTTTGCAGAATAGACCACATACTAGGCCACAAAAAGAACCTCAGTAATTTTAAAAATATTGAAATCCTACCAACCAACTTCTCAGATCACCAAGGTATAAAACTACAAATAAATTTTAGAAAGAAATCAAAAAGGCTCACAAATACATGGAGACTTAACAACACTCTCCTAATTAATCAGTGGGTTAATGACCAAATCAAAACAGAAATCAAAGAATATATGGAGACTAATGACAACAACAACACAAAGCCACAACTTCTGTGGGACGCAGCAAAGGCAGTTCTAAGAGGAAAGTATATTGCAATCCAGGCCTATTTAAAGAAGGAAGAACATTCCCAAATGCATAGTCTAAAGACACAATTACTGAAATTGGAAAAAGAAGAACAAATGAGGCCCAAAGTCACCAGAAGGAGGGACATAATAAAGATTAGAGAAGAAATAAATAAAATTAGGAAGAATAAAACAATAGAAAAAATCAATGAAACCAAGAGCTGGTTCTTTGAAAAAATAAACAAAATAGATAAACCCCTAGCCAGACTCATTAAGAGAAAAGAGAATCTACACACATAAACACAATCAGAAATGAGAAAGGAAAAATCACGACGGACCCCACAGAAATACAAAGAATCATAAGAGAATATTATGAGAATCTATATGCCACCAAGCTGGAAAACATAGAAGAAATGGACAACTTCTTAGAAAAATACAACCTTCCAAGACTGACCAAGCAAGAAACAGAAAAAGTAAACAGACCAATCAAGCGACGAAATCGAATTGGTAATCAAAAAACTACCCAAGAACAAAACCCCTGGGCCTGATGGATTCACCTCTGAATTCTACCAGACATATAGAGAAGAAATAACACCGATTCTCCTTAGAGTTTTCCAAAAAATAGAAGAGGAGGAAATATTTCCAAACTCATTCTATGAAGCCAGCATCACTCTAATACCAAAACCT